>JAOUQT010000027.1:7875304-7886522 GCA_025769995.1 Xyliphius kryptos | reverse complement strand
CGCACAATATTCTCTCAGGGGATGTGTGTAATAATTTACTAACATTTTCACTATTAGAAAACTCCATTCAATCTTTTTCGGATATAACGGAATTTGATATGCAGTGATGCTATGCGCAAAAAGAAAGAAAAATGCGTAACAGAATTCTTGTAGGTGTTTAAGACTAATACTAATTCTACCTAATGTCCTAATGTTTTTGGAATGTTCTGATCTCTCCTTGCTTAAGATTTCCTCCTCCGGAATGTTTGAGCTGAAAGTCCACTCTTTTAGTACCACGCGCCGTTTCTGCAAGAGAACTAGGGACTGCAACATCTTTTTCCGCATCTGTCTGAAGCACTCCGAGGATGTTCTCTCCGCCGAGCCGCCCTGCACCTTCGGCACCGGACAGACTGGAGTGATGCGGGCCGAACCCGGAGCCATTTCAAACAGCGCCGCTATCAGAGTGCCATTTCACTTCAAGTGGCCGGTACAATCTGCTTCACTCGAGCAATTCAAATACATACTACTGCATTAAACACAAAATAAATCATAATGGAGTTGTATGATTTTAGATTTAATTATAGCTTTCATATTTATAATGTAATGAGTCTGAGTTATTACTAGTTTAATTTGACTTTTAGTCATTCAAGCACGATTTTAAACTTTAAACTTAATATCATTATATCATAAATATAGTCATATCTATAGCTAGATGCAGTAATTTGCTTGTTTAGTGACATTTTTAATTATTATTTGGAAAATGAGCCCATTAATACACAGACTGCTTCACTGAGTTTTTTTAAATGACCTTTTAGCATTGCTCTTATAATAATTTATACACTTAAAAACTGTTCTTTTTAGGGAACCTTTTCTCTAGTTATTGAAGCCTGGAATGCTGAATCCCCCAAAGAGCATGCTGACCACACAGGTAATTTACTCCCTACCTCACCTCTGACTATTGTAATTCTAACATCTAAACAAAATGATCTAGCTTGGCAACCTCTTTGTGTTATGTTAACTGGAGCAGTGTTTCTCAAGCTCCTTAACATTCCTCAAAAGTGTCATTGGTCCTAAGCTGTGTAACTCTTTCCCCTTATCCTTCCGCACTTGAACAGCTTAAATAAGCTAAAAGCATATTTTTTAACCTTTATACATTGCATGTTATTAATTATTGATGTTTTACTGTTTGCTTATTTCTATTTCATTTTGTAATTGCCTTTGGGTATCTTGAATAAAATTCTATTATTATTATTATTATTATTATTATTATTATTATTATTATAAAAACACCAAATTAATATGTGTATTTTACCACAGTTCAGTACACAAGAGAGTTTCATGTGCCAATTTTCGTGAAATTATGCTAAACCTTTTACCGTTTTGTTAGGCCCTCTTGTTTGTCCATACTACAGTACTTTATGTTAGTATGTTAGTTACCTTTATGTGTGTTTTCCATTTTTAGAAAACCAAAACAACCTTATTAGTCGCTTAGCAACGCGGCGGCGTCTAGCCGTAGGTGAGGATTGGTCACAGGACGTGCACTTTGGCGAGCAGAGCGAACTCCGCTACTCGTACCACGTGTCTTGTGATGAGTTCTACTATGGTGATGCATGTTCAGATTACTGCCGGCCACGTGATGACACGCTTGGACACTACACATGTGACGAGAATGGCAACAAACAGTGTCTGGAGGGCTGGCAGGGGGAATACTGTTCTGATCGTAAGTATCACAGACATACTCTCCATACTAATACTGTATTTCACGTCATTTGATAGAATTAAATAATAACTAGGCTGTGACCTGTATCCATGTTAAAAATTCGTTACCATAAATTAGGAACTGTTACCTAATGTTAAATGTATGTGGATTTTGAGTATGTCTTTGTGGAAATCTGAGCTATAGGTCTAGCATCTTTTTCAGTTTTTTTTTTGTCTAGAACAATAGGAGCACAGAGCAGACACATGCTGCGAAATTATTCACTCTTGTGTGTGTGTATGTGTGTGCGCTCGTGTGTGCGAGAGCTTGCCAGCTGCTGGCCTCAATACTTAACACTCCCATTCATCTGTGCTCATTCAGCTGGGTGTGGCTAGAATGTATGTGTAACCTCTCCCCTTTCCCCTCCCCTCACAGCCATCTGCTCTGCTGACTGCAGTGATCGTCACGGTTACTGTGAGGCCCCTGGTGAGTGTAAATGTCGCCTGGGGTGGCAGGGCCTGTCTTGCAGTGAGTGTGTGCGCCATCCCGGCTGTCTACACGGCACCTGCACACAGCCATGGCAGTGTGTGTGTAAGGAAGGATGGGGAGGTCTCTTCTGCAACCAGGACCTGAACTACTGCACCAACCACCGGCCCTGTGCTAATGGAGCCACCTGCACCAACACAGGCCAGGGCAGCTACACCTGCACGTGCCGGCCAGGGTTTGGGGGCACTGACTGCGAACTTGAGATCAACGAGTGCGACTGCAACCCCTGTAAAAATGGCGGCAGCTGCAATGTGAGTTAATTAACGCACCTTAACACCACTTATCATTTCCTTTTTCGAAGGTTGTGTTTTATTTCTTAAATTTGTGCATTACAACAAAAGGTATTTTCTTGTGTAGTAACACAAAAAACAATGAATGAAACACAAATACAAAAAAAAATTAATAACTAATAAATTACTTTTAATTTATTATTTCTATTTAAAAAATAAGGCATTGAGAAATAAAAATAACATAAACATTGCGTTTTTATTGTTCAGCTTTCAAGACACTTTGAACAGGAACCTGGCGTCCATGCATGAATAGTTAGATATTACTTCTGTAAGAGCAAACTCATCACCATCGTAATAAACTAGACACGTCATAATTAACAGATCCCTTAATAACATAACGTTAATGTAACTTAATAACATAATGGTTGACTTACACAGGGCTCTGTTAGTACGTTTTCTGTTTTTATCTTGGTAAGGTACATTAATTTTAATATCACTGATCCACGCTGCAGCATGGAAGATGTGCTATTGTGTTTTTTTTTTTTTTTCTATCTCGTCATCATTGTTTTTCTTCCCCTCCTCCATCTTCCCGCTCCTCAACCAAACATATCAACTTTTCCATACTTCTTCCTTTGCGTGGGTGACGTAAGTGCATTGTGCCACATAAATAGTAGTCAATAGTAGCGAAATAAGTGCTTTAAACTTTACATTAAAATAAACTATTCCTCGAGGCAGAGAAAATTCCTATTCCTACATATTGTGTAATCGAGATACTTAAATTACTTGAGGAATCGCTTCATCCTTAAAAAACATGTTAAACTTGCCACAAACCCAGATACCCACAAAACACCACAAACAACATTTTAACACAGTTCACCATTAAAATGAACACTCTAACACAGCCTAACACTTACACACTAACATTAGCACTAACAATATAACATAGCAAAACCTCAAAACTAACAGAGCCGAACACCAATTTTAACACTATCACAGTCTAACCTCAATACTAACACAACCAAACCTCAACAGTAAAACCCGAATGCAGTCTAAATACAGTCTGACTTAACACTAACATTCTAACACAGGGGACAGCATGGTGGCGGAGTGGGTAGTGCTGTCAACTCACAGCAAGAAGGACCCGGGTTTGATCCGTGATATTTCTGTGTAGTGTTCATGTGGGTTCATGTCTTAGGGTGCTCCAGTTTTCCCCACAGTCCAAAGACGTGCATGCTAGCTGAAATATAGATGTCAAATTGTCCACAACTTGAGTATTATGTATGAACTTGTGTGTGAATATATTGTCTATGTAAGCTGAAAGTGAAAACAATATCAAGAGCTCTAACACAGTCTGACCTCAACGCTAACACTAACACAGTCTAACATTAAAACTAAGGCTCTAAGGCAGTCTAACCTTAAATCTAACACAATATTACTGTCAAATCGCAACACTAACACTATATTAACAGCTAACCTCAACACTAACACAAACAATCCTTAAATCCTGCTTTAAAAGTCTAAACTTAACTCAAAGTCTAAGACAAGCTAACATCAACACTAAGACTTTAACACAGCCTAACCTTAACAGGAACACACTAACATAGACGGATCTCAAAACTAATAGTCTAACACAGACTAAGCTAAACACTAAAACAGTCAAACCTCAATGCTAAAGCTCCAACAGCATCTAACCTCTACTCTAACAAAGTCTAACTTCAACACTAACACTCTAGCAATCTAATCACAACAATAAGCCCAAAATGAACACAAACACTCTAACACAGTCTAACCTTAACATTAACACTCGGACACAATCTAACCTTAAACCTAGCACTCTAACACAGCCTAATATTAACAGACACTCTATAACACAGTCTAACCTGAACACACACTGGCATTATAACACAGTCTAATGTCAAGATTAACACTTAAACAGGTTCCAATCTCAACAAAAACATTCCAAGACATTCTAACCTTAACAATTACTCTCTAACACAGTCTTAACACTTAACACTTAAAACTTAACACTTAACACTCTAATACAGCTTAACCAACACTCACAAGCTAATATAGCCTAAACTCATAACTAACACTCTAACACAACATAACCTCAAAACCAACACTATAAGACAACCTCAAGATTAACACTCTAACAAAGAATAACATTAAAACGAACACTAACACTTTAACACAGCCTAACTTTATAAATATCACTACAACACAGTCTAAACATAACACCCTAATACAACCTAAGTTTAACACTAACACTCTAACAGAACCTAACCTCTTCACTATCATTTAACTCTGTCTAAAATAAGCACACTTTAACCCAGTCTAACATAAACACTAACACACTATCACAGCCCAACCTCAACAATAACATTCTAACACTCTACACTTAACCCTAATACTCTAAAACAACCTAACATCAACACTAAAGATTCAAATAAATTCTTTTTTTTTTATATATCGCATTTTTCAATGGAACATTCTCACAAAGCAGCTTTACAGAAAAATAAAAATATTACAACATAAAAATATGAGATTTATTAAGGTAATGTTTTTCAATGAGCAAGCTGAATGGAGATAATGGCAAGGAAAAGCTCACTGAGATGATAAGACAAAGAAACATTGAGAGGAACCAGACTAAGAACATCCCATCCTCATTTGGGTTATAACAGATTGACAACCTGAAAAGAGTCTGTGATGGATAACACCAAGATCTTTTACTGCTTTACAGTGAGTGACTGAACTCCTATCCAAAGCTATTAGAAAATTGGGAGGCTTATTTCGAGCTGTCTGTGGTCCAAGAATGAATACTAGTTAAGAAGAAAATACTTATTTAGCATCTATTGTCTAATGTCTTTTACACATTCCTCAACTTTATTAAGATGATGTCTCTCATCTGGCTTTGCTGAAACAAACAGATGTGTGTCACTGGCGTAACAATGGAAAATGATTCCATGTCTTTTTACAAGTAAAAACAAAGTGGGCCTAAGAGGGATGCCATGTTTTACAATACACAGTTTAGGAGGTCACTACTTTACCTAGTGCGGTCTTTGTGCTGTGATGAGGTCTAAAACCGGACTGACAGAATACAAGGATGTTGTTCTAATGTGAAACATAACTGCTGTGCTACAATATTTTCTAGTACATTACTGATAAAAGGGAGATTTGAGATTAGCCTATAATTAGAAAGTTGACTGGGGTCAAAGTCAGAATTTTTAATTAGAGGTTTTATCACTACTAAAATGAACACTAACAGATTCAACACTAACACTTCAACACAGCCTAACCCCATATCACTAGAACACAGTCAAACCTCAAAACTAATATTACCACTTTGTAACATTAACAGTGCCATTTCAACAGGCTAATGCCGACATAACTCTTGAACATAGTGTAACATCAACACTAAAATTTTAACCTCTGTGCTAACACAGTCTAACATTAACACTAAAACTTTATTACAGCCTAATCTCAAAATTAACACTCTAACACAGCCTAACCTTAAGAATAAAATTCTGAACTTAACTCTAACATAATCTAACCTGAAGTCAAACACTCTAACACAGGTGTATCTTAACCCAAACACTCTAACAAAACACAACCTCTACACTAACACTCTAACACAGTCTACCCAAAACCCTAACAATCTGGATTCCTCTGCAATGTGAGTCTGAAATTGTGTCTAAAATGAACAATAACATTTACAACACACACTTTTACTCAATTCATTTTACATATGGTATAAATTTATTTCTCTCTCTGTATCTCTCCCTTGCTCTTATTCTCTTGTGGTGTAGGATCTGGAGAATGATTATTCATGCACATGCCCTCAAGGCTTTTATGGAAAGAACTGTGAGATCATAGCAATGACCTGTGCAGATGATCCATGCTTTAACGGAGGTACTTGCGAGGAGCGCATCACTGGAGGCTACATGTGCCGCTGCCCACCAGCCTACACTGGCTCCAACTGCGAGAAGAAATTGGATCGATGCAGCCACAAACCATGCGCCAATGGTGTGTGTTAATCATCATAATGAAATTTTAAACCTTAATCATAATAAAACTAATTAAACAAAATCCATATTAATTTCCATAAGCTTTAGTTGCTAAAGTATGTAAAATGTTAACTGTGCAGGTGGTGAGTGTGTGGATGTGGGCTCCGGGGTGCTGTGTCGGTGTCGTCCTGGATTCGCCGGACCACGCTGTGGTGTAAATGTTGACGACTGTGCACGGGCTCCATGTCATAACTCAGGGACATGCGTAGATGGTGTGAATGACTACAAATGCTCGTGCACGCTCGGATTCACAGGCAAGAACTGCAGCGTGCGTGCTGACGCCTGCCTCTCACATGCCTGTCTGCATGGAGGTACCTGCTACACACACTTCTCAGGCCCCGTCTGCCAGTGTGTGCCTGGATTCATGGGTTCCAGCTGTGAGTTCCCTGTCTTGGATAGGACCGGTCTGGAGAGGGCGGCGTCACGCAGCTCCCGTGGATCTTCCCCTTCCACAGTGGCAGCACTGTGTGTGCTGGGCGTACTAGCAGCCTGTTTAGGTGCCTGCGTAGCAGTGGTGTTCCTGAGGCGCAGAAGGCAGCGTCTGCGCAGGCAGCAGCTCTGCGACTCCGTCTTCAATGACCTTGAAACGGTCAACAACCTTGAGCGGCAAACTTTCCCATATGAACAGGAATTCCTTTCCAGAGCCATCAGTCAGGCAAAGTCAAGCAACAACGACACCAGGCTCAGCTACTCATTGGCTCCCGGGCACACGCTTCCCTCCAGCCGGGACTTCATTTGGAGCACCGGAGGGGTGGGGATGAGATAACAGTCAAACACACAGACATATACACATATAGACCGTTTCAAAAAAAGTAAACGCTGTCAGACCTACAAGTTTATTAGCACACAACATTTTGAATATCCAAATAACACTAATGATAATGTATTGTAAACATGTCAGATGCAGAGAAGCTCTATGCAATAAACCTTCATAGCATTTCTTCTTGACAGCAGAATCATTAAATAAGCTTTATTTTCACATTTATTTAAACAAAATGGTCCTAATTTTATTTATTTTTTTTACATCCAATCCAAAAATCAAGTACACAAAATGAGCATCTGATATGATACTGATTTAAATGCTGTTCTCCACAGAACGGAAGTATCTTGGGGAAGCAATTGCCACTCAGTTGAAACGGTCTATACACAAACGCACAATCTGGGTTAATGATGAAAATGATTTAAGCACTTGGTTTCCATATGTTTTCCAGTTAATGTGTTATTCAGGACCTGTACTGATGGACCAATAGAGTTTAGACTCTAAAAACCAAAAAACCAAAAAAGACAATGTTAAAGTGTTAGATTGCATATAGGTAGATGGTCTTATTTACAGATTTCAGCATTAAAAGAAGGCTAGGTCATTAGTCATTTCTGGATAATAAGGCACTTCAATACATAGAAATTCATTTAAAAATACTTACTTACTGGTATTGAGACATAGGTTCAGCTAAACCTTAAAAACGTGATATCGCGGATTAATGATTTTTTCATTTTGGTCAAAGGATGTGTTAGGTGTCTTTTAATGCTTAACGTATGGTGAGAGTTTTTTAACCTGTTACCTCTTTTATATGAATGACACAGATGTTTTTATAAACTATAAGATATCCAGCTTAAGATAAATTCCTGATATTTTTAAAACAGCCATATGTCTGCGCTTCTGTCGACATTCGATTGTAGAAAAGACCCAAATAACCATAAAGTTTTTTCAGGTTCCTTCCTATATCCTGTACGAATGTTTTAATGATATACGTAATGCAGTGTATTAGATCTGTACGCTTTCTTTATAATAAAGTCAGAAATATATTTATAAATATTTTCCTAAACCAAATTGGGGAAATTGTTAGCCCAGTGTTGTATTGCTATGTAGCAGTGAGCTCTTTCCCAACTTGTAACCGGGAAGTTGATGTCATTTCTTTTTTAATAAGTAAACATTTGAGCTTTCTGTATTTCTGACTTTTATAAAATGATTTTTGTTTTTTATTTCACCTTTCGTGACTTTTAAGACTGAGTTCATGCCTGCTTTAAGTTCCCGCTTTAAATTTAATTTAAATTTAATTTCATCTTTGTAAAAATATTTTGTGTTAATTTATTTTGTATGTCTTATTGTTTGTGAAGTTAATAAAATGATTAATATAATGAGTAATTAATAATCTGCATGAATTTATATTAGACTGAGTGATTGGGTTCTCACTACGGGGTTCTCTAGTATTCAGTCAGAGTTCACATTTGTGGCTGAGGACTGTCATGTGGAACAGTTTGTCTGTATTATTGCACTACATGGCAAATTTCTCTGCCAACTGCATTAAGGTATTAAACACACCACCTTGTTTGACACAGATTTCATAACTGGAGATTTCATAACCTTTTTTTCTTGCAAAAGTTGTAGCTCAGCAGTTATTTCCATACCTATTATCATCAGTCAGGTTTTAGGTCTCATCACAGCCAGAGACTTAAGTTACAGCAAAGCACTACGTTAAAGTTAAATGGTTAATTACTTACAAATGGCATCAGTTCTGGGCTGTGTTTCCTTGCTTGTGTTGCTTGACCTTAGTGCAGCTTTTGATACCATTGATCATACTATTCCGCATATACTGTACAATGTTGTTGGAGTTAAGGGAACGGCTATCACCTGGTTTATATTTTATTTGTCTGAATGTTATCAATATGTAGATTTACAAGGAGACATCTTTAAGCTGTGCAATATAAAATACGGTGTATACGGGATATGTTCTTACTTTACTTGATATATAGTATATATAGTATATATATAGTATAACGGGGTTAGACAATGAAACTGAAACACCTGTCATTGTAGTGTGGGAGGCCAATCTTCATTAATTGCACATTGCACCAGTAAGAGCAGAGTGTGAAGGTTCAATTAGCAGTTCTGTACCCTACATCCACCAGTAGGTGGTGCCAAAGCATAGTGTTATGTGCGATGTATTATTATATTGTTTTATATATTTTTTTACTTTTATTTTACCAGGAAATTCTGAATTGCATTAAAAAATAAATTTTTCCATAGAGTCCTGGCAGCAGAAACACACAATTTACAGCATTAAATTACAACATTATCCATTAAAACATTTTAAAAATGTTTCTCCTGAACGGGGTCAAACTTGTCTTCATTCAAAGAACTGTACAGCTAATAGAAATAGATTCCAATTGCAGAGAATAACCCACGCTGGTTTTCATTACAATATGAGCCCGGAGATAGCCTAACATTATATGCCAGAATATACTGGTGGAAAATTTTGCAGGAAGATAAGACAGTCCCACCAACAGATCAGTACAGAACACAGTGGTACATAAAAGCTTTAAGATTAATAATAAAATGTAAAGCATGGAATAATATGTGGAAAGAGTTTCCAACAGAAGAGTTGTGCCAGTTTCTCCAACAACAGATAATTGACTCAAAACTTCACACATTTAACTTTAGTACACTTACAGGTAAGGACTCACACACCAGGATAGGAACAAATGCAGTTTTATTGAAAAACACAAACCTTATAAAAATGCAGAAAACACATAGCTAAATTAGAATCCACAAAAAAATCCAAACTGAAGCAAAAACCAGAAATAAATCTAATTAGGCAAAGTCCACAATGTTCCTAAACCAAGCTCTTAGAATCCAAATGAGGTAAAGTCTCTGAAAGAAAGCAGAATAAAACCCACAAATAAACACACACTGTGGCAAGCAACACCCAAGCCAGTTTGGGGCTTCTGCTGCTAAACTAACTAACCAAACATAACTTTTCTTATAGACATTATTTTTGGGCCAAATCTGGTTTTCCCATCATGGCTATAATGTCGCATAAATGGACATTGAACTTTGGGCTGTGTTGAGCCATCTGATTTTGTACATATTTAGCCCAAGATGCCTGGAGTCTGGACGACTTTTCTTTTTACTAAAACAAAGCCCCAACATGACTGTGCACAAGTGCACAAAGCAAGGTACATAAAAACATGGATGACAGAGTCCAGTGTGGATGAACTTGACTGGACTGCACAGAGTCTTGACATGACTCGATAGAACATCTTTGGGATTAATTAGAGCGGAGACCCAGTCCTTTTCGTCCAACATCAGCGTGTGACCTTACAAATGCGCTTCTGAAAGGATGGTCAATAATTCTCATAAACACACTCCTAAAACTTCTGGACAGCCTTCTCAGAAGAGCTGAAGCTGTTTTAGCTGCAAAGGGTGGACCGACGTCACATTGAACCCTATGGATCAGCACATATGTGACTCAAGGCAGGTGAGCGAATACTTTTAGAAATATAGTGTATAATGGTGTCCATCTGGAGTTGTGGTGTTAAGTTTTTTTTGAGTGTACCACAGAAAGTCAGCAGTATGTGTTCTGAGGTTTATTTTAGCAGCTAATTAAACACAAGTTCTCTATAGTCCATGTTCATTCCGACATTCATTTTGTAAAAATGGTGCCACTATTTGGGACTTTTAGATTAATATTTTGTTAATATTATGTTCCAGTGCAGATTTTGAAATTTTAAATCTATTTTGTTGTGAGATACAATACAACATTTTCTTGGAGTACCAACACGAACACGGGAAGCATATTTGAGCATAAAGAACTCCTGATAGAGAAAAATTAAGCTTAATAAATGAATGCACCAATAAATTAAACATAACATTCTCTAATCACTTAATGTTAAGATGAGATCACTGTCCTTTACGTGTCTTAGAT
>JAOUQT010000027.1:7831771-7853069 GCA_025769995.1 Xyliphius kryptos | reverse complement strand
AAATTTTCCGCTCCCCGTTTCCTCCAGTTAGATGTTGAGTGTTTGTTTTAGTAGACACAGAAGACATTGCACAATGTAGTTACTGTTTTGCATTTTTTAAGGTAGACATTCTTTCAATATGAGGCCAAGGATGTGCCTCCTCGTTGACATTTGACGTTGACGTTTGCTAGGACTGAAAATTGTAAAACTTGAGCTTTTGGAAGTCACTTTCTCAGTCTAAATAAAACATAAAAATGAGACATCCGCGAAGCGAATATAAAAGGCTTGTCCAATTTAGCCATGAAACCTCCCACACTAAAATGACCGGTGTTTCAGTTTCATTGTCTAACGACTTTATATATATATATATATAAAAAATCTAATGTTGATTTAGGTAAAATATATGCAGAAATATGGGTTAACAAAGTTTCAAGCATCACTGATGACCTTTTTAATTGTGTGTGTGTGTGTGTTTTATCAGAGGCTGAAGGTGGACGTGGACAGATCGACAGTTGTCAGTCAGCCTTTGGGAGCTCGAGTGGCACGGTGCACCCTCAAAGGTTTAGCTGACTTTCTTCACAAGTAAGTATCAGGAAGGTGATGATAATAAAGGTGTTGTTGAAGATAATATATATGACTGTGATTACTGATGATAGCGATAATAATAGTAATGAAGGTAATAGTGTCGAGGATGATGGTTATGATGGACATGATAAGGGTAATGATGATTATAGAGGTCATTGTGATGGTGATATTGATGATTATGGTAATGGTGATGATTACCATTTGGTCATGATAATGATGATCATGCTAGTGATAATGTTTCTGGTGGTGATGATGAAGTTAGTTATAAGGATATAGAATCATGATGATAGTCATAGGATGATGATGATTATGTGGTGATGGTGATTACGATGGTTAAGATGGTGGTGTAGAACATAATAATAATGCTGGTGATGAAGGCGATGATTATGTTGATAATAGTAATGAAGGTGATGATAGTGATGATGATTGTGATGGTGGTTATATTGTGCTACTTTGATACATTATCTTTGTGTGTATATGTTTGTGGGTATTTTTAGTTTCCAGAGAAAGGTGGAGATATTCCACGAGACTCAGGCGGAGTTTGGGGATCGAGCTGATGGTTACGTGTCACGCACCATTGCACTGGCCAACTGTGTCCCTCCCTTCAGGTCAGTTCAGGAGCTCTCCTCTGTTTTTTATACACACAAATACATTAATTCAAATGTAGCATGACTTTTATGTTTGTGTGCATGCATGTGTATAGGAGCTTTGTTGAACGGTGTAAGCAGTGTGATCCCCTGGGCAGTGAAGACGCCTCCCACAGAGCGCACTCCTCACTTGACCGTATCATCAACCAAACTGTACGAGTTCTCTCTGACAGACTCTTTGAAAATATAAGGGTGAGATAATGCACACACAGATATCATTGTATGCATGTATTTACTGTACGTATTTATCGTATGTTCTCTGCCCTGTAGCCCTTCTTTGATAAACTGCTCAGAAAGAAATGGCTGAACAACACAGAAGCTTATGAGAGCATTGAAGATTCCATCAAACAGCACTTTAAAAAATTCCGCAGGATGGACTGTCCTCCCTATCAGGTACAACACACATTCATACTGTACATACACAAAGTTTGTTTTGCTATTTTTGTAAGGACTTTTCATTTACAAGATAACTGGTTTATTGACTTATTGACTTATTTACTCTCACTTGTGGACTCCGTGACCTATTAACTTGTGTACTAACTGATTTTTTAACATTGAAGTATTGACTTTTAGACTTATTGTCATATTGACCAATGGACTTATCAAAGCAATTGACTCATTGATGCAGTGACTCACTGTCTTTTTGACTCCTACATTAGTTGATGCATTGACATAATGACCTATTGGCTCATTTGGTGTATAGGCCCAGTGACTTGTTAACTAAACTCATTTATTATTGACTTGTTTATTGATTTGTTGAATTTATTAACATTGCCTTATTGACCCATTGGGGTATTGACTCATTGACTTCCTGACTCATTGAATCATTTTCAAATATTGACTCTAACTTTTTCAATCACTGATCTCTTAAAATACATCAATTATTCCATTGAATAATTGATGTATTGACACGTTTGACTTTCTGTCTCACTGACTCACTTTTTATTGACTCATTTACTTTTTTAACTCATTGATTTTCTGATGCACTGAAATGAAATCCAGTGATGTTAAGATGCACTGACTCGATTGACAGACATTGGTGAATGAAGTACACCGGCGGGTCATGGTGGAATATGTCCGTGCTATTATGAGGGGGCGGGTCATCTGCACATCACTAAAAATGAGGAAGAGGCTTGCATTCCGGCTGCAGGACGAGTCCAGACAAATGAAAGCACTTTTTAAAGACCTGGTATACACACACACACACACAAATACATATATATATACACAAACACAATAAACTGTAAAGGACCCTACATTACACACACACACAATAAACTGTACTGGATCCTACATTACACACACACACACACACACAGAGCCAACTAACCTGAAACACAGACACACAATTAAATGTACTGGACCCTACATTACAGAGTCAGCTAACCTGAAACACACAAACACACACACACAATAAACTGTATTAAACCCTACATTACACACACACACAAACACAATAAACTGTACTGGACACTACATCACACACACACACACTAAATAAATTGTACTGGACACTACATTACACACACACACAGTAAACTGTACTGACCCTCTATTACACACACACACAGAGCCAACTAACCTGAAACACACACACACAAAAATGTACTGGACCCTACATTACACACACAGACACACACAAATACACATATTAAAACACACACACACAAAAATGTACTGGACCCTACATTATATACACACACACAATAAACTGTACTTGACCCTACATTACACACACAGACACACACAAATACACATATTAAAAAACACACACAATAAACTGTATTGGAACCTACAACACACACACTCAATAAATTGTACTGGACCCTACATTACACACACAAACACACACACTAAACTGTACTGGATCCTACATTACATACACACACACAGAGCCAACTAACCTGAAACACAGACACACAAATAAATGTAATGGACCCTACATTAAACACCCAGGCAAACAAACCTGAAACACAGAAACACAATTAAATGTACTGGACCCTACATTAAACACACAGAGCCAACTAACCTGAAACACACACACAAACCTTACTGGACACTACATTACACACACACTGAGCCAAATAACCCGAAACACACAAACAATAAACTGTACTGCAGCCTATATTACAGACGCAAACATACACACACAAACAGTACTGGACCCTACATTACACACATGCACAGAGCCAGCTAACCTGAAATACACACACAATAAATTGTATTGAACCCTACAATTCACGCGCACAGAGTCAGCTAACCTGAAACACACACACAATAAACTGTATTAAACCCTACATTACACACACACACAAGCACAATAAACTGTACTGGACCCTACATCACACACACACACACACACAATAAACTGTACTGGACCCTACATTACACACACACACACACAAT
This sequence comes from Xyliphius kryptos, assembly GCA_025769995.1. NCBI lineage: Eukaryota > Metazoa > Chordata > Actinopteri > Siluriformes > Aspredinidae > Xyliphius > Xyliphius kryptos. The sequence goes on along the minus strand of JAOUQT010000027.1, from coordinate 7,849,452 downwards.
AAACTGTACTGGACCCTACATCACACACACAGACAAACACAAACACACACACAGAGCCAACTAACCTGAAACACACACACACAAACTGTACTGGACCCAACATTACACACACACATAATAAATTGTACTGGACCCTGCATTACACACACACACAATAAATTGTACTGGACTCTGCATTACAGACACACACACACAATAAACTGTACTAGACACTACATTACACACACACAATAAACTGTACTGGACCCTACATTACAGAAGCAAACATACACACACAGATCCAAATAACCTGAAACACACACACAAACTGTACTGGACCCTACATTACACACACACAGAGCAAATTAACATGAAACACACACACAATAAACTTAACTGGACTCTATATTACACACACACACAAACACAATAAACTGTACTAGACCCTACATTACACACACACAATAAACTGTACTGGACCCTACATCACACACACAGACATACTCAAACACACACGCACACACACACACAGAGCAAATTAACATGAAACACACACACAATAAACTGAACTGGACTCTACATTGCACACACACACACACAATAAACTGTACTAGACCCTACATTACACACACACAATAAACTGTACTGGACCCTACATCACACACACACAGACATACTCAAACACGCACACACACACAAAAAGAGCCAAATAACCTGAAACACACACACAAACTGTACTGGACCATACATTACACACACACACAATTAACTGTATTGGACCCTACATTACACACACACACAATAAACTGTACTGGACCCTCCATTACACAAACACACACAGAGCCAACTAACCTAAAACACACACAATAAAATGTACTGGACCCTACATTACACACACACACAAATACACATATATACACACAATAAAATGTACTGCACCCTATATTACATACACACACAAAGCCAAATAACCTGAAACACAGACAAACTGTAATGGACCATACATTACACACACACATGCACAGAGCCAGCTAATCTGAAACACACACACACACAATAAACTGTATTGGGCCCTACATTACACACGTAAACATACACAAACAGAGCCAACTAACCTGAAACACACACGTACAAACTGTACTGGACCCTACATTACACACACACACACAATAAACTGTACTGGACCCAACATTACACGCACACACACACAATAAATTGTACTGGATCCTACATTACACACAAACACAGAGCCAACTAACCTGAAACACAGACACACAATTAAATGTTCTAGACCCTACATTGCAGACACACATACACACCCACAGAAAATACACTGTACTAGACCCTACATTACACACACACACAATAAACTGTACTTGCCCCTACTCTACAGACGCAAACATAAACACACAGCGCTAACTAACCTGAAACACACACATACAATAAACTGTATTGGACCCTACATTACACACAAACACACACAATAAACTGTACTGGACTCTACATCACACACACACACAATCGACTGTACTGGACCCTACATTACACACACAGATACAGAATAAACTGTACTGGACCCTACATTACACACACACACACACACAGACAATAAACTGTACTGGACCCTACATTACTCACACACACACACACACACAATAAACTGTACTGGACCCTACATTACAGACGTAAACATACACACACAGAGCCAACTAACCTGAAACACACACGTACAAATTGTACTGGACCCTACATTACACACACACAATAAAATGTACTGGACCCTACAATACACACTCACACACACACAATAAAGTGTACTAGACCCTAAATTACACACTCACACAGACACACAGCCAAAAAGCCTGAAACACACACACACAAACTGTACTAGACCCAACATTACACACACACAGGATAAACTGTATTGGACCCTACATTACACACACACACAATCGACTGTACTGGACCCTACATTACACATACAAACACACTCACACAATAAACTGTACTGGACCCTACATCACACACACACAATAAACACAATAAACTGTACTAGACCATAAATTACACACTCACACACACAGCCAAATAACCTGAAACACACACACACAATAAACTGTACTGGACCCTACATTACACACGCAGAAACACACACAATAAATTGTAATGGACCCTACATTACACACACAATAAACTGTACTGGACCCTACATGGGCTTGTGGTTAAGGAACCGGCCTTGCGACCGGAAGGTCCCTGGTTCGATTCCAAGTAGCAACAAGTCATTGCTGAAGTGCCCTTGAGCAAGGCACCTAACCCCAGTTGCTCCTCGGGCGCCGTGATGGCTGCTCACTGCTCCGGGCACGTGTGCTCCCTTCACTAGTGCGTGTGTATTTGTGTGTTTCACTGCACGGATGGGTTAAATGCAGAGGACCAATTCCGCTGTGTGCAAACACAGTGGCAGAATGTATCACTTTCACTTTCAAACCCAATTTTTGCCGGGATGCGTCAATATGGTTCTGCACTGGGTATAAGTGCCCCCCTGTATGGGTTAAATGCAGAGAATTTTCCTACTGAGATCAATAATTCAGACATTTTTTTTCCTTCATTTATTTATTTTTTAAATCAACTGGTCCCATGTATGCTGCACCAGCTTCGCTAATTTACCTTACTAGTTTGATACTTGCCCCTGGATAAACAACACCTGGACGCATGTTGATAGTTCTTCCACTCTTGGTATAGGAAGAGCAGCTGTTGCTAAGACACTGACTTTACACCTCCTAGTTCCAACTATCTGTACGTATTTAAAGATGCCCTTACTGTGATTAGATGTCATGATCCAGGTATTCCTAATCCAGAGACCGTTCAGTCTCGCTTTGCTTTCTCTCACTTGCTTGCTGTCTCAGAAGTTCAATATTGAACAGATCTGCCTTTCTTTAAATGAGTACAAGATCTAAAACAGCTTTCGCTCATTATAATTCTTAGACTGCAAGAGCAGATGGTCCATAAGAGGTCACCGCATGTTCAGTACATGTGTATGAGTTTAGCCTTTGCTCACGAAAAACACGAGCAATATAATGCAGTGAAGCAGTAAAGTGTCACCAGGTCAAACATTTTTGAACATCAGCTGACTTTTGTAGCCGCCACATGATAAGGGAAACTTGGATGAGACCAGAACTAAGCAAGCAAAGGTCAGACTGAGGGGATGTGTCGATGAGATGAAAGACTTAGATATAGAGGAAATAAGACGTGGACTGGTTTGGAATCAATTGAAAACACAGACTGGCTTTTAGCTGCTGTCTAGATGTAGTGAGATGGAGAGAAAGAGAGAAGGAGGGAGAGAAGGAGGAGAGATTAGGTGAAAGGCTTTATTAACTCTAATACAGCAATGTGCAGCATAATCGGCTTTAATAGGCTTCTAACTTGGAGTCAAGATATCTGTACAATACACACACACACAAATACACACAAACACATAACTGTAGAACTCAGGGGGTTATGTTTGCTGCAGTACAATAAAATTTGATCAATAGCAGTGACCAGTCTAAGTGTCTTGAAAAGCTGCCTGTGTGTTATAAAATATAAAACCACCTGTGTGCTATAAAATAAAAAAACACTCCATGACCCAGAGTAACCAGTGTTCTGATTACTCTTAGAGAACTTGTGGTTCTTTTTGTTGATTAAAAAGGGATCAAATAAATCTCTAAATGCTGTGTTTGTTTGCGTCGATGCAATAATTTATATATACTTAAAAAAACTATTCAGTCTAATATATGTGTCTGTGTTCACTCTGCTTTTCCATTCTGTGTACTCTTAATCAAGGTGATTGTGCATGACGTTCCGTGCAATCATCTACTGGGATACAGTAAACAGACTGACTAGGCATACCAATCTATTGTCAGCCCTTACACAGACAACTGGGGATTATATCCCTAGGTACTACAAAGCAGATTCAAAAAAAGTTGGGACAAATTAATAAACTGCAAATAAAAAGGGAATGCAGCAATTAACAAATGACAAAAACTGATATTGTATTCACAATAGAGCATAGACAAATACTGGCTTATTTGAAATTTCTTGACAGCAACACATATCAAAAAAATTGTCATAAGGTAATAGTTAAAGGTACAACCAATTGGCAATATGTTAATAACATGACTGGCTTTAAAAAGAGAATATTGAAGTGGCAGAGGCTCTCCGAAGTAAAGATTAGAAAAGGATCACCAATCCCCTTAATTCTGCGCCAACAAATAGCAGAGCGATATCAGAAAGGTAACTGTAAATTGCAATGAGTTTAAACATATCATCTACAGTGCATAATATCATCAAAAGATGGAAGAGTCTCTGTGTGTAAAGGTCAAGGCCTGAAAACCATACTGGGTGATCGTGATCTTCGAGCCCTTAGATGGAACTGCATCACCTATAGGCATGCTTCTGTATTGAAATTAACAAAATGGGTTCAGGAATATTTCCAGAGAACATTATTTGTGAAAACAATTCACCGTGCCATTCGTCATTGCCAAATAGAACTCTATAGTAGATCCAGAAGCACAGACATCTACTCTGGGCCAAGACTCATTTAAAATGGACTGTGGCAAAGTGGAAAATTGTTCTGTGGTCAGACGAATCAAAATTTAAAGTTCTTTATGGAAATCAGGGACGCCGTGTCATTTGGACTAAAGAGCAGTGTCATCTGGACTAAAGAGGAGAAGTTGTTATTAGCGCTCAGTTCAGAAGCCTGCATCTCTGAAGGTATGAGGTTGCATTAGTGCAAATGGCATGGCAGTTTCTCCCATCCAGACAACATCTCTTTCAGGAAAGACCTTGCATTGCATGACAATGCCAAACCACATACTGCATTAATTACAGCATCATGACTGCGTCGAGGAAGGGTCCGGGTACTGAACTTTCACCCATAGAAAACATTTGGCACATCATGAAATGGAAGACCTAAGACAGCTGAACAAATAGAATCCTACCTTAGACAAGAATGGGTTAACATTCCTATCCCTCAACTTAAGCAACTTGTCTCCTCAGTCCCCAGCCGTTTACAGACTGTTGTAAAGAGAAAAGTGTATGCCTCACAGTGGTAAACATCACCTTGTCCCAACTTTTTTAAAATGTGTTGTCATAAAATTTAAAAATCACCAAATTTTCCTCTTTGAATGATACATTTTCTCTGTTTACACTTTTGATATGGCAGCTATGTTCCATTCTGAATAAAATATTACTAACACATAAATCTTCTACTACTCTGTCGTCTTTTATTTAGAGACCCTTCAAAAATGCTGTACATCTTCAGAGTTGCAAAATGTAAAATTGTGAGTGATTCACAAAACGTTTATCACGTGACAGAGGGCAGAACAGGAATTTTGTATGTTTTAAACGTACTCCGATGGAAAACTCTATATCCCTGTCATAATAGATATAACAAATCATTTTCAGAATTAGGTAAAAAATTATTTGAATATATCATTATTTGCAATATATCCCCTAGATCTCATCCCATACCACCACCTAAATAGATCATATGGGGCTAACAGTAAAGTTTTTTTAATGTATTCCTTCTTTATTAAGTGCTTTATTCCAATCATTATTGTAACACTTCTCTATCAATTCAGGGAACTCTAGACACAAAGCTTGCAGAACATTATTCAAACACACACACATTCACAAACCAGGCCCATTTGCAGGCATATTCCAAAAACCCCAGGAACCTGGAGAACTTCCAGGAATCACACACGCACACAAAAACATAACCAGAGCTTAGGAAGAAACCCTTGACTCTGGAGCTATGAGAGGGAACTGCTGCCTGCTGCCAACCATGCATATTGCTGATTATTTTAATGAGGAGTTTACTACAAGCATAGCAAATCATTTAAATGTTATTACACAAGACAATACAGAGTGCACAAGCGGAAAAACGCTAATCCAAAAATGTCTGGTAATAATTGAAAATTACACTTGAACAATTACTTGCAAACATGGCATAGATTCAGAACCTGCAGGGAATAAATGTTTTTTTTCCCCATTAACTCCTGCCATGCACTGACTGTAAATAAAGCAAGAAGGCTTCTGCATTCTGAAAACTGCTGTCGTAATGCTGTACATGTTCCCAGATTTCATCCGTATAAAACTTCCTTATACAGCATAAACCATTTAGTGGACACATTTACAACACATCACAGCCTCACACACATTACTGAGATTCACACATCATCTCATAAAAACCTCTCAAAGCACACCCAACCTCAGAAATTGTCTCAGGCATACTTAAACAAATCAGTCTGATCTTACACAATCCCAACCCTATACACACTTGACTGCAAAAAGAAGGTATGGGTCTTAAGATTCTGCAGAATGGATCAAAAAGGGGAGTTTGGGAATACTGACACACACTAACTAGTTTACTAGTGCCTGCATGTTTATACAGAGCTTAGAAGTGCTTGTCATATTGAGGGTTTTAAAAATATTTACATTTTAATACAAATAGGCCACATTTTCTAAAATACCACAAATATAAAGTAATAGAGAGATGTGTGCACAGATTACAACAGTGCACAGTTGTAAGTCAATGTGTTTCTTTTATTTCTTCAAGCTTACTATGACAGGTGTATGCCGGGTTCCACCAATCACCAAGTTGAGTCAAATTCAGGGCTGACCAGAGATTAGTCTCAGTCTATTTATCCTCAAGAGTACTAATGGGTATTGATGGATTCGTGCAGACTACCATCATCGATCGGTCCATAACATAACATATCAGGCAATTTTTAAACAGCCTCTTGAGAATCTGCCACAGTTCTTCTGCAGACTTTGGCTATCACAGGCTAAAAGAGGTCTGTTATGTAATATGTTATGAGGGAAATGTAATGTTTATACAATCATTTATTAAATTACAGGAATAATGAACAGTATTTTATATTAAACCTGTTCATTAAAATATGGCAAATGATAACCAGAGTCTGTAACTTGGGACAAAACCATCATGGCAACATGACCCAAATAAATGTAATCAAAAAGAATAGAGATCACTAGAAAATGCTGTCTCCTATTCTATGAAAGTCTTTCTTCCTGCAAGCCTTTAAATGATGCAGAACCAATAATCAGAGACACACACAACTCTGTACTTTCAGACCGCCATCATCCATCAATGCAGTCGATGTTGTCCTCCCAGACACAAATAGCAATATGTGGCCATTATTACAGTCAATGATTAAAGTAAACAACCAATTTATACAACGCAAACAGAGAATCAGTGCCAGCTAATACAGTGAGCTCGGCTCTATCTCATCTTTGGGATAGCATCCAAGAAAATAACTAACAAAATAAGAAAATAAACCAAACAAATTCAGACTTGCTGCATAAGATGATATGATGATAATGTCTTAATGGTGGGGTTCACTGGTTAGCAAGTATTAAGAAATTGTTCTCAACATTCAACTTTTTAATTAATTTATTTATTGTTTTAACTTCATCTTTAGCACAAGTGGCTATTCTAATGATAGGAACACTGTCATACTCATACACAAGTCTCATATCATACACAAAGTCACGTATCAATACACAAGTTAATGACAACATTTCAGTCACATATCAATACAAAGTTAATAACAATTCACCTAACGTGCATGTCTTTGGACTGTGGGAGGAAATCGGAGCACCCGGAGAAAACCCAAGCGAACACGGGAAAAACATGCAAACTCCACACAGAAATTCCTATGTCGCCCCACCCGGGGATCGAACCTGGGTCCTCTTGCTGTGAAGCCAGAGCACTATCCACTGCGCCACTGTGCCGCCCGAACAATGTCTTAAAAACATTTAAATACAGAAAAACTGACCGATTTCTAACAATGAACTTTTATGCTACTGACGTCTTTTGTAGCCAGATTTGTAATTCAAATAGATGCTGATAATATTTAATAGACACTAGTCAACAGTAATATAAAACATCTCAACCCAAAGCAAAACTTTTCTTTATTGCTTTCCAGCAAAAAGCCTGGGGCAGATTTAATATAGTACAATGGGAAAATTGTCCCATAATATGCCAGCATGATGATCATCATCTAAAACAAAGCTAAACTATTATAAACTATAACTAAAGGGAATGGCGTTGAACATGTTATAATACACTCTGTACCAACGCAAATACAATATTTGCTATGTACAGTGCTCAGCATAAACAAGTACACCTCTTTGAAAAGTAAGATTGTAATCAGTATCTCAGTACTAAACAAAAGAACAATTTCCATAATTGTGACAAAATATCTTTCATAGAAGGTTTATTTGACCCATTAACATTGAAGTAAGATCTATATTATTTACTAAGAATTACACTTTACAACATAAACTGCTACATCTAATATTTAGTTGATCCCCATGATTTTTTTCTAAATAAATTTCAGCTTTTCTCCCACGATCATTTAAGGGGGTACTTATTTTTGCAACATTGTCTTGAATAAATTTGTTTGGAACACCACTTTTTGGTGTGCAAATTAACTGCAAGCAACGGCCCACACCTGTGGAAGTATTTTGTAGTATAGGATTACAACACACAAGAAAATATTGATTCTGAAAGGAAAATCAAGGTTTTCAGACACATCTTTTGGGGTTTACTCATTTATGCTGAGCACTGTATACTAGCAATGTAAATCAATTTGTCTGTAATATTTTAGATAGCACTCAACTCTGGCCCCATACATATTACCTTTGCAGTGCAATATTTCCGGCCACATTTAATTCTGACCTAATCTTAAAAAACACAGCAATATACACAGTCATATGGAAAAAAATGAATGAAATTATATTGGAAGTTAACCAAGTTGTTTAGTGCTCAGTGACAAGTAGTGCACCATGTAGTACAGAGCTTTATATGCTTTTCCCCAGCAATACAAGCACCTTGGAAATCAATACTCAAAGTAGAAGCCAACTCTGCTACAACAGAGACCCGAAGCCAATCATCATGCCCTCCTCGGAAGTCTCAGACCCTTCATCCTTGCCAGTAAGCATTTATCATCGATATATGCATCTCAAGACTGTTTAATTCTCTAATCGAATTAGTTATAATTTGTAAATTTACAAAATGTCAAACCCCTGTTTCTATGACGTCTGGCTTTTTACATAAGTGCATGCTCTACATACTGAAGTATCCAGGCGGCTTTTGTTCTCATTCAGCATTCATTCTGTGTTGTCTTTACTCTTTCGTAACATAAAGCAAGCTTGTAAATACAAATTAAAGGTCTGTCCTTTTATTGATGGTCACCGTAAAGTTACCGCTTCTGAAACATTGGAAGAAAAAAAAATGCTCAGCCAAAAAAGACATTCTCTCTTTTATAGACAGACACTATTATCAAAACTACCCTGCAATGTGCCTTTATCGCCTCGTAATGATTGGCTGCACGTATGACTCAGCTTTCTCTGTGGCCTTCGGTCTCGTGTTGCTTATCGCAGTCTGTCCCCTTATAATCCAGTCCACATTGTAATGTTGTCCATCCAGGTTATTCCCAGTTTTATGTCTGACTCCATCCACTACTTTTAGTGCCTTAACACATGACCGTATTAATGTAACTTGCAGAATTGCAGTTCATTTAACTGACTGAAAAACCTATGCTCGCTACCCGGTCACATACCTGGTGGACAACAGTGAATAATCACATGATAAAACAACAAAATAGCTGACGTTTCCAGGGCAGGTTCTTAAGTTTCGGAAAAAGTTTGGAAAAGATGAATCAACAGTGAGAGTGGGGGTGAATAGATATCAATAATCAGAAATTAAACGTTTGAGCTAGAAAGAAAAGAAACTCTACATGAGAGCTAGAAACAATCTGTAGCAAATTTTTTCTGTCAATTTCATTAAAACAGTTCATTTTAAAGCAAACTAAGCATGCTTTTTAATTTATACACAAACCCAATGCCAAAAAACATTAGGACAAAGTACAACTTGGAAAGTATTCAGAATAGAACATGGATAATAATGACCTATTGCAAATTGACCCAATGAGTTGCAATTGTTTGTACCTTTAAGTTTTCCAGCCTCTTATTGCCCCGTCCCAACTTTTTTATGATGCGTCGATGTCACAAATGATCAAACAATTGGCATAAAATTTTAAAATGGCACACTTTCAACATTTAATATGATGTCTATGTTCTATTAAAAATACAGCATCAGACTTTGAGATTATTGCATTCCACAGCCAACGAAAACCCAAAATCATTATCCCAGAAAATTTTAAATTAATACAAAACACCTGCAAAAGCATCCAAATTGTTTAAAATGTTCCTTATTTTGGTTTAGTAGACTACACAGTCATGGGGAAGTATTGCCAGTCACTGAAACACTCCATAAGGAAGTTATGCCACAAAAGTCATTGCTAAAGTAACTGGCTGTTAACAGAGTGCTGTATCCAAGCATATAAATGGAAAGTTGAGTGGAAGGGAAAAGGTTTACATGGGCTACAACTGCCTCGTTCCTTGTATCAAGCCTCTCATAACCGAGAGACAACAGCAGAAGCGTCTTACCTGGGTCAAGGGGAAAAAAAAAAAGAACTGGACTGTTGCTCAGTAATCCAATGTGTTGTTTTCAAATAAAAGTCAATTTTGCATTTCATTTGGAAATCAAAATCCCAGAGTCTGAAGGATGAGTGGACCGATACAAAATCCAAGCTGCTTGAGGTCTTGGGTGTGGTTTCCAAAATCAGTAATAGTTTGAGCAGTCATGTCATCTGCTAGTGTAGGTCCACTGGGTTATATCAAGACCAAAGTCAGTGCAAAGTCAGAGTACTTCATGCTTCCCTCTACTGACCAGCCATTCAGAGATGAAAATTTCATTGTCCAGCAGGACTTGGCACCTGTCCACACTGCCAAAAGTACCACTATCTGGTTTAATAACAACATCATCACTGTGCTTGACTGGCCAGCAAACTAGCCAGACCTAAACCCCACATAGAATCTATTGTGTATTGTCAAGGGGAAGATGAGTGGCACCAGACCCAACAATGCAGATAAACTGAAGGCTTCTATTAGAGCAAACTGGGCTTACATAACACCTCAGCAGTGCCACAGCCCGATCGCCTCCATGCCATGCCGCACTAATTCAGTAATTCATGCAAAAGGCCAAGTATTGAATGTATTTACTGCACATACTTTTCAGTTGGTCTTATATAAAATTCTAATTTTATAAGATAATGAATTTGGGTTTTCATTGTCTGTAAGCAATAATTAACACTAACAGACATAAACACTAGAAATACCGGGTGAGCCATTTATATGGATTGAACTGGAATTGAATATTTATTGTTATTATTATGTCACGTATTTTGTGAGATGCTTATCAAATGAAAGCTAGTAATTTCATACACAGTTTATGCAGAACTGATGTACTAAATATGGTGGAACTGAGAAAATGCCAATAAGAAACTGGAAAACAAATATTAACAGCCATAAAGTTTCTTGTTTATTGTTCCATCTACAAGAGAGGATTTAACCCCTTATAAAATATTGTTTTTCCTGTATGAGTGTATATATTTCTGCAGAATGTAAAGAAATGGGTTGCAGTTCATCATCTCTTCCTCTGAGACAAGCTAAAGGTTGTAAGGTTCAGGTTCCATGCACATGCTTACACACACATTACAGCCAAGGTATGTAAATTATGCTTGAGATATCTTAGATTTTTAGATTTTGCTTTAGATTTCTTCCTAATTGCAGTTACAATAGAATTGAATATCGTTTGAGTGCATATCCCTGTAAGAAATAAATTTGATTGCAAAACGCAAAAAAAAAAAAAAAAATTCAGCACGGTGGCGCAGTGGACAGCGCACAGAGAAGGTCCTTTTTCATAAATGCCATTTATATTCGTTAACTGTATAAAGAAATTAAAAAACAATTATAAATAATACTTAAATACAGTCAAACTATATTTGTCTCATACATGGTACAGCATGCAGTAAAATGCTATTATCAAAGTTCCCCTGGAGCACGAGAGTTAATGGCTTTGTTTAGGGACCGAGCAGTGGCAGATGTGTGTGGTTTGAACTGCATACGTTCCGATCAGTAACCCTGAGCCTTTAACCATTGACCCACTACTGCTCCTCCCATTTATAGGATCTAGGGGAGTTTAAATTCACTTAAATTAATAATTTCAATTAAATTGAATGCAATTTACAGCTTAAGTTGTCCTAAAATATAAATTAAAAAAGAGAAAAATCTAAAATTGTCTATATTTGAGTAGGGACACTATGAATGGAAGGGTCTAAAAGGTTTCTATTTCTCCCATAATACTAACCAAGTCTGTGCACAAACTGAAATTTGTCCTGTGATACATTAAATGATCCCCCAGGCTACAGTAAAGATGTTGATGTGGCACAAACTGTACAAACTGCTGATACACAAAAGGATGTGTAACATCCCTGTATCTCGCTGAACATTGATGAGCTAAATTTAGGCAGAAGAAATAAATGTAGGGACAACGCATGTCCGTACTTCTGTCTGTACTATTCGTTCATTTCATACTTAATTTGCATGTTTTTTTAAGCTTACAGATGCGGACAGGTTGGAACAATACCACTAGAAACCTTGGCATGCGATCACCATCATATGGACACAAAGAAAATATGCCGGACTCTTTAGAGGACGAGTTGTGCAAATAAGTTTGGAATTTAAACGGTGAAATAGTTTTAGTTTTTTTATTTACAACAAAACTAACGAAAAAGCAGTCGTTCATCTTGAAAACATTGCCAAGCTTAGAAACACCTTGACACTCCATACTGCTGAAACACTCATTCATGCCTTTGTCACCTCCAAATTGGAACATTGTAATGGCTTATTGTCTGGATGCTTCAGCAGGTGGTTACAAATGATTCAGTTAGTACAAAATGTTGAAAAATATGATTATATAACCCCCGTCATAATTACATTTTATTGGATTCCGATTAAATTCCGCACAGACTACAAAATTAATGCATATAAAATATATATACATATATACACTGTCGCCATCCGACTTGTGTGTGTGTATACAGTGTGTGTGTGTGTATATATATATATATATATATATATACACACACACACACACTGTATACACACACACACACACACCGGATGGCGACAGTGACAGGAACCAGACTCAGCTACTGGAAATCTGTCATCCTGGCTTAAGGTGGTTGTCTAGTTTAATATCTTACTTCCATACTGAAAATATCTTACTTGCATACTTAGTAGTACAGACTTGCAAGTTCAAACTTATAAGACCATATTTGACGATGTACCTGACATCAAGAGTTTGCTGGGATATCTGGATATACAAGTCCACATAAGTCACCCCTCGAGATGCATACTTGATAAGGTGTGCAGCGTGAGAACACATACAGGCATTTGGATTGTACATGGGTAGATGCATATATTTAAATACATAGGAACCAAAGTACAAATAAAATAAAAATAAAAATAAGAGAGAATAAGAAAGTTAGCTGGGGGTGGCCTAAATTTGGCTTGTAACCCAGTCTTTAAACTACCTTATTTAATGCATGTAAGGAATTAAAATGCTAAAAATAATTAATGGAATGCTAAATTATGAGACCTGATATTTGAATAAAAAATGTTTCAGATTCTCAACAAGCCTTATTTTAATGTCACCAAGCATAAAAATGATTTAATAATAACTTAATACGGATGTCACATGACCGCTCACGGTCAATAAGTAGACAAAAGAAGATTATAATTTATGTGGTCACTTCGTAATGGCCATGTATTAAATATAAAAAACCAGTATAACGATTTCATTGACTATGGGATTTTTATATCAAATATTTTTATATATTATTTACTATTTGTGCACTCTTTCACCATAGACATATGTCACTCCATTGGTTCCTTACCGCACAATTTTTTAAATCAGTCTTTACCTATTATTAAATATACATTTGTTACAAACTAACACAGGTGCTGGTTATAATATTAGAATATCATGAAAAAGTCATTTCCTTAATTAATTCCATTAAAAAAGTGAAACTTGTATATTAAAAAGTGTTTATTTCTTTTAATTTCATGATTTATTACTGACAACTAATAAAAAAACCCAAATTCAGTATCTCAAATAATAAGAATATTACTTTAGACCAATGCAAAAAAAGGATTTTTAGAAATGCAGGCCAACTAAAAGCATGAAAATAAAAATAGTATTATCATATACAGCACTCAATACTAAGTTGGGCCTCGTTTTTAGTCTGTGGCACTGGTCAGGTGTTATGAGAGCCTAGATTTTTCAGTTAGTAGCCTTTAGCATTGCTGGGTCTGGCGTGACGCATCTTTCTCTTCAGAATACCCCATAGATTTTCTATAGTGTTAAGGTCAGGTGAGTTTAATAACAAGGATACCATGGCCCTTGAACCAGGCAGTGGTAGCTTTGGCACTGTGTGCAGGTGCCAAGTCCTGTTGGAAAATAAAATCAGCATCTCCCAAAAGTTGGTCAGTAGCAAGAAGCATGAGGTGTGCTGAAACTACCTGTTAGACAGCTGCATTGACCTTGGACCTCAGAAAACACAGTGGACCAACAACAGTAGATGACATGACTCCCTAAACTGTCACTGACTGTGGAAACTTTAAACTAGACCTCAAGTGACATGGACTCTGTAATTTTTTCAAGAGTGGCTTGACACAAGAAATGCGACAACTGAATGTCTTGCAATGTCGTGCACATTGGTTCTTAAAGCACTGACTCCAGCGACAGTCCAGTCTTTGTGAATCTCCCCCACATTTTTGAATGGGTTTTCGTTATCACTATTACTTTTTTCTACTACATCTTTTCCTTCCCTTCACCTCTGCATTAATGTTCATGGACACAGAGCTCTGAACAGCCAGGCTCTTTAGCAATGACCTTTTCTGCCATGCTTGTGCAAGGTGTCAGTGGTCAACTTTTGGACAACTGTCAAGTCAGCAGTCTTCCCTATGATTGTGGAGACAACAGAACTAGATTGGGGGACCATTTATTGACCGTTGCAGGTGTTTAAAGTGAATCAGTTGATTAGAGTTTGGCACCAGGTGTCTTCAATATTGAACCTTTTCACAGTATTCTGATTTTCTGAGATACTGAATGTGGGTTGTTTATTAGTTGTCAGTTATAAATTATCAAATTAAAAGAAATAAACACTTGAAATATATCACTCTGTGTGTAATGAATGCGAATAAAACAAGTTTCACTTTTTAAATGAAATTATGGAAATAAATCGACTTTTTCATGATATAATTTTATGACCAGCACCTGTAAATAGTAACATCACAAATACCCCAAAAATAACAAACCACACCATGTGTCTAAGTAGACTAAACTTGTTTGATCACAGATTTTACATTAATAAGCTAGTCAGTACTAGCGTCCAGTCCAGTAGTATGTTCATTTTTTCAGTTTCACTTGTCAAAAAGAGGTAGAGCTACAAGAACTACAAAATCACATAAAACTGCTTTAAATGTGGATTTGGATGAACAAGCAAAATTCTTAGTAAACGTTAAATGACCCGCCATTTCCATTTATTGTGCTCGGGTAAATGTTTTTCAAAACCCTGAGCATGTTCATGTAGATGGATGGTATTCAGTTTGTGTGGACATACATTTTTATAGGCTACCTTAAGAGAGCTCAACGGCTTTACTTGCGTGCACAACATAGCATCGACATAGCAAATGGGACATATTACTTACCTGTCCAAAAAAAGCGACAAACATGGGATCAAATGGGACAGGAGAGAGGTTGATACCAAGCCATGAAGTCATCCACAAAGAAAACATGAAAAAGAAGGACACAAACAAGAATGTCAGTCATCAAAATCCCAGATCAGAGTTTTTACTTAATGGACATTTATCACCTGTCCACATGTGGCCACACCCTTGTTTAAAAACAACAAATTCCGGTTGTCCATTACACTAGACATTCTACAGTGTTTGTCTTTGGAATTGACCACTTTAATTAGATCAGATAAATCTTCAGGAGGATGGATATAAAGGGAATTCCTTATCTCTAAAAATCATATGTCAACCGGTAATAATGTTTATTACAAATGTGCATACACACACACACTCAGACTTAGTCGTCTCTCCCTGTGAGAAAGTGCATGAATAATTCCACTCTGACAAAATAATGAAAGGACATGCAGGAGATGGCTGTAAATCTATATACTTGTAGCACCTCTAATTCGACAGCTAGCTTTGACCCTACCTATTGCATCATTCCTGACTTTAAATGAACTCTCACCACCACCACCCTGCCTCGCTTTCAACACCTGATTTTTTCACACATCTATTTCTGATTTCACCTTTCCTTTGCAGCCTGATCTGTTCACACCGTGTCTAATTAGATTTCTCGAAAAAGCACTCTATTGTTATTCCTTTTTTTCATATTCTTCTTCTTAAGCACACTTGCGCAATTACAGCCTGTACCTGAGATTTATAGGTTTTTTTTAAAAAAAAGTTTCAAATTGGTAAATTTCCCCATAGACATGAATACTAGGGTTCTTCAAACTGGCTTAACTGTCATTATTCGAGCTACAGCCATGAAAGTCGAAAGCCTTGTACCACCAGGAACCATCAAGTCAAATTACAGACAGATTACACTCATCGTTTTTCTTGCATCACTCTTATATTTTCCCTCCATTCATTTCTACTGGTGGCAGTGATTTCACCTCTATTCTACATTAGAGTGATTTATTCGTGTCAGGATTGTCATGAAGGGATTTATCCACCAGTGGCACCTGTGTTCTATGTGACGTTTCATTTAGCTGCTGCCGGTTTACACGCTATTTAAGTGTTTTGTTTTATGTTCGGCACGCAGCATTATATGCATTTAAATGGACATGCGTTGGACTATGTATGTATATGTAAGTATCCAGTCTGATAATCTATGTTTGGTATTCTCTCAATCTATAAATCATGTAGTGAATTGTGACAATTTAGTTAATTAATTAATCAATAGACAATTAATTTAGTTTTTTTCTGTTCAATCTTGTGTAAAATCCTTATACTTTCACCTAGAAACACCATTTACATTTTAAGTTGTTCCTTGTCAAAAGATCTTGAAGTTTAACATGTTGAGAGTTATGTGGATTTATTTGGTATCATAAGTAGAAAAGTTCATGAGAATTAATGTTTCTAAATTTTCATGTATGTTAAACCTGTCATAACTCAGTTTTAAGCTTTCTTACAGTTCCTACATACATATTACAGCATAAATTATGATTTTTTATTCTGTAGATTTGACTTGTTCATTTTAAAATAGTGGAATTTATTAAAAAAAGGGTTTATAAATCATTTTTTTTAAACATACTGCATTTTCCAAATTTTCATCCAATATATGTATCATTATGTTCTTCAAATACTTGTTGTTATTGTTATTGTTCAATCTAATTTAATTTAAATTAATTTCGAAAACACTTAATAGACATTTTGCCAAAGCAAAAAGAACCTGGGTACAAACCCCAGGTGGGGCAACCTGGCAAATTTCTCTGTGGAGTTTGAATGTTTTCCCTGTGCAAAGACAAGATGCAAAATTGTCCCGTTCTAAGCCCGAAAAAGTAAAGGATGTGTCAGGAAAGACATCCGATTTAAAACATATGCCAGGTCCGCAATTCAAGCGATCCAATGTGGCGACCCTGGTGGCAGGGAAAATTCGAAAGACAAAAAAAAAATAGTCAATGGATCGTGTTTAAAAACTTTGTGAAAAAACCTCC
>JAOUQT010000027.1:7808816-7825615 GCA_025769995.1 Xyliphius kryptos | reverse complement strand
TTTCACAGAAGTGTGGTTGACTTGGAGTTACATTGTGTTGTTTAAGTGTTCCCTTTATTTTTTGAGCAGTGTATATAGTAAGTGGAACTGAGTGTAGAAACAGGGAAATGCACCAAATGAAATAATAAAACGTTTTCAGTTAGGTTCTATAAAAAAATACCCACCCACCCTTTGCTCCTGCCCTCCAGTCAGGCCTGACAGCTAAGTGCTAACTGTCACAGTCCTAGTGGTTATTCTGTTCAATTTACTAGCAAATAATCTACAATTGTGCGCCACTGTCTAGAAGTTTGACATTCATCTGGAGTGTTACATTACATTACTAAAATTAGGCAAAGGCAGGTTTGAAAAGTTCTGGCTTAACAGATAGCGCTGAGAGAATTCAATCTCCTAAGTGAACAGTAATGACTAAATTACAACAGAGTACAGCTAAAATTCGCTTGATGGCTAAATCCCAAATGCTTTCCCTACAGGATCTGACATATACGGCACTACAACGGGTCAAAAACTATTATTTCATAGCCCACTTATCAAGGGAATGGGGAGCTATTTGGCATTCAGTCAGTGGCATTTCCAGAACACTGCCTCAGGAGGAGCAGAGGAGCTAATAAACTGTAAATATGGGTTTGACTGTTATGCTAGTGTTATCACCCAAAATCTAATCAGCCCTGTGATACATCCAAATCTTAGTATGACCACACAATTCAACTGATCTGTCAAAAAATACAGGAAACAAGTTTGAATAATGTCTGGGTGGCAGATTTTAGTATGGGTTGTAGAGCCAAGTTTGGTTTCATCAACAAGCCGGTCCACTGCTCTCCACCAAAACTGTTGGCACATTGCCCCATATATCACATCTATTTTGAATTGTGTGCAAAAATGCCATACCATTACTTGCATCCCAGACTGCTATCTTTCCACTAACACTGGGACACATTATTGTGCAAATACGATGTGACTAAAGTGAGCGATTGAACATTAATTGTCTGGCAAGAACATTAAAACAGGGCGACGATTATAGCTTTTTGTGCATATTGCTTAAATCATTGTGATTACTGATTAATAAGAAAAAGGAATTTTGCATATAACTCATGTGTACAATCCTTTTTTGAGGGATTGTGTTTAACCTCTTGATCCTAGTAGGAGGTAATCCTAGCCTTACAATGCAAAGCTGTTTTGTAGCTGAGACTTTGTAGGCCTCTGGGTTAAATATATTTCCATTTACATAATTTAGACAGGGCTCCATTTTAGAAATCTTTAGCAAGATGTCAACAATGCACCAATTTAGGGCGTGAGTGTCTTTGCTATCATTTAAAATATGGCCCTAAATGTTGTCCTGTGCATGTGGAACATGCAACTATGTAGTTTCGAGCACAAAGGTAACATACACAACTACCCCTGCAGTGGGGAATGTGATGTGCTGTGCTTCACATTACTTTATAGAAGCTAACCCTGTAATTAGGACTATGTCAAATATCATGCAACGGTTAGCATTTGTTAAATTATAGTGCTCTCAGTGTTGCTAGGTGGCTATCAAAAGTGACAGCTCAGTTCAAAAATGTTCATATTAGCTGAACACGTTGGGCCAGCTGACGCAGGTGGAATGCTACTTTACTAACTGCAAAAAGCGGCATGTTTTAAAGCCTGAGTTAACTGTTGGTGACACACAGCTGTAACAATCTAGTGGATTGGTAAAAGTAGACGTGAATAGCTTTTGCACACACTGTTGTCAAACACTGTTTTTTTAGGTTTTCAGTTCCAAAAGTGTCCTCTATAATATATTGTGGCAACGTTCAAGGAATGGCTTTTGCTCTTCCATCAGAACTAAAGAGCCAGGCTCTGAGATGTTTGATGTGATAGATTACTGAGTTGTGCACAGAGCCCTGACGTCAATGAAATATTCAACCCTTTACTTACATCGGTGCCTAAATAGATCTAAACAAATAGCTTTCTAAATCTTGAGGAAAGCCCCTTCACAAGTCTGAAAGCTGGAAACAAGAGGTGCAAAAACCAGATTCTGAAATCCAGCGCCACAAACGCTAAAACTGGGTTGGAAAAAATAAAGTAAAATCTGCAACTGTCTTTGGCGTGCTGGATGAAGGGCAGCCTAAGGCCTTTTTAAGTAAATTAATCATAATAAAGTACACTGCTCAAAAAAAAAAAGCAAACACTTAAACAACACAATGTAACTGCAAGTTAACCACACTTCTGTGAAATCAACCTGTCCAGTTAGGAAACAACCTTGATTGTAAATCAATTTTACTTGCTGTTGTGCAAATGGAACAGACAACAGGTTGAAATAAGAGGCACTTAGCAAGACAACCCCTATAAAGGAGAATGGCACATCAATGCAAGCTGTGGCAAGAAGGTTTGCTGTGTATGAGTCCAAATCCAGACCTCCATTAGATAATAATTTTGATTTACATTTTGATCATTTTATGTGATTTTGTTCTCAGTGTATTCCACGAACTACTAAATAAAGATTTCCAACAGAAATATTTTATTCATTGAGATCTAGGTTGTGTTATTTTACCATTCCCTTTATTTTTTTGGACAATGTATTAGAGCAAAAGTATGAAGAACAGTTCTTAATTCATGCATTTTATTTAGTTCCACTGCCATAAGTACATAAAGTCAAGCACCCTGGTTTATCATGCTTACATGCCCATTGTTGCCACTTTCAGCACTGGACAGGGGTAAGCATGGACACTCCTGTTCTGTGGTGATGCTGCTTCATTTGCAAAGCACTGTGATGCACTCTGTATTTGATACCTTTCTATCGGGACCATTATTAACTGTTGTGCAAATTTAAGCTACAAGAGCACATCATTTGGAATAAGCCAACATGATCAATGCATCATGGACACCCATACAGACCACTGCAGACCAGGACACCCCACAGGAACTGCAGTTGAAAAGATGTTCTAACCAAGGTGTCTAGAAATTACAATTTGGCCATAAAAGTCACACCTTATAATATTCTATTGTCCACTTTTAGCTTTGGTTATGGCACACATTTGCTGTGGCAGCGTCATAAGCGTCTGCAGTCATAGCATTTATTCTGTCCAAAAATACATTCATTTTTTCCCTAAGATCTTGTATTGATGATGGATATTTGGACCACTGCAAATGTCAGATATCTCATGCTCCCTGAACCACACTGACAAAATCTGAGCCCAATGAATCTTGACACTGTCATCTTAGAATCTATTCATCTCGCCAGAAATGATCAGGTTATCCATTGATGCAATAACATAGTTGCTGAACCCAGACCTTACCATCTGCAGCAACCCCAGATCAGAGTTACAATATATCGTGAAAAGTTTTTGCTCATCTGCTTTGACTCACATATAAGCTTAAGTGAGATCCGATTCATAATTCAAAGCGTTCAATATGACGTCGGTCCACTTTCTAATAATACAGCTGACAGTTGACTGTGGAATATCAAGAAGTGAGGAAATTTCACAACTGGATTTGTTGCGCAGGTGGCATCCTATTACAGTTCCATTCTGGAATTCACTAAGCTCCTGAAAGCTTACAATGCCCAGGCATTTTAGGGAGGTCATACAGACACGTGGAGGCCACACACACTACTGAGCCTCATTTTAACTTGTCATGAGGAATTTACACTGAAGTTGCATCAGCCTGTCATTTGATTTTCCACTTTGAGTATAATTCCAAATCCAGACCTCCATAGAATGATAATTTTGATTTAAATTTTGATAATTTTTATGTAATTTTGTTCTCAACGCATTTCATATTTTTAACTGAAATATTTTATTCATTTAGATCTAGGAGGCATTATTTTAGTGTTCCCCAATCCAACAGAGGAGTTGCATTTGATGACAATAGCGAACGATCAATCAAATGTAGCAAAGCAAGAACCTGTTTTTACAAGGACCTGGTAGGCAATCACGGGGCCAAGTTTCAGACTTGAAGATACTAGGGAAGATCCCGATGTGAAACTGAATTGGTCTTGCGTTTGATGGCAGTATTGAACAAACCATCACACATGAGAAGTACTAGGTTTTCCAGCCTTGTAGGTACTCATGAAGTGTGAGAATTAGTGATGAGTGAGTGAGCCAGTGAAGATCTGGCGTTTATAGATATAGATGTACCAAACATTGACTCTTGACTATATCACCTCCAATAAACATACACATACAACAGAACACAACAATTCTCAGTTTCAACATAGTTACTGAAAACGCTGATCAGAAGAATATTTTAATCCCACACACTAATCCCACAGATATACCAACCCTAATACCTCACACTGGGTCCACGGATCATACCTATCACAGCCCTCATACCATACTGCTGCAGTGTGAGCCCCTTGTCTGGATGGATGTCTGCTAATTTCTGCTAATGCACAGCCTTAAACACAATATGCTGACGTGGTTGTCTTTTCCGTGTTGTAGAGGACAGTCGACTTAAAGCCCACAGGGAGGAAATCTGACAGAGAGAGAGAGAAACAGTGTGTGCGAGAGTGTGTGAGAGAGAAAGAGCAAGAGTAGTGCAGCAATCAGCTGCAGCACGTCTGCACTAACCTTGCTACAAGTTTCCATCATGATCAGATAGTCATGATGTTTCTTCAGAGCTGATTTATGCTCAGAGAGGGGGAATGGCGGCCAAACTGTCCACCAATAAATCAGGTTTTATGCAGGTTTGACACTTTTGGAAGGTTGCCTGTGGTGACACATGCTTTCTGAGTTTCGTTGGGTGGTAGAATCAGGGTGGATGATCATCCACTAGAGCAGCTTTCTTATTGTATTTAATTATTTTATATCATTTGTTCTCTTTCTGTAACATAGTTTCCTGGTAAAGACTCAGGGGTTGCAGAAACACATTGGTGGGGGGGACATGTATGAGAGGACTGCAGCAAACCACTGGTCCGAAGGTCACATTTTACTAACAACCTGGTGCAACTGTTGGGGTACGGTCAGGGTGGGTGATTGGTGTGAACCGACATCAACCCGCAAACTAGGTTCTCTCAGCCAACATGTGTCTGACTTCAGAAATGAACTACTAGGTAAATGGGCACAGATTCCCCACCACACACACAAACGCAGACACCAGCTATGAAGAATCTCCTGTAGCTTATAAAACCAGGGTGACTCCTGTGTGACTCAGATAAGGGGTGTGGTCTATATGTCTATCAGTTACAGGATATGATGCATGTGTTTTGTCTGTCCCATCAAAAGAGACATTGTTATGTGAGTGCAGCACGTCTGTGTGTACTTTGGAGAAAATGGTAGTTCTGAAGAGTTTGTCAGTTGTGGCCCTCCACAGGCCCCCACTCCTCTTCACCTTCATACACACACATATGCAGACGTGTGCACGGTTGTGTCACATGCTCATGAATGCACACGCTGTTGAATCTACATGTGAAGAGAAGGCGTGCATCTCGAGTGAGTGGTGCACTAACGCACTGTGAGATGAATAACTCACTAATCCATTAAATGATGAATTCATTATTAATTAACTGGTACATTTACTCCTGCTGAAGCCTCCCGAGCTTCTAAATTGTTTATGATGGGATGTGGATGGAACATGGAACCTCAGAGGACTTTACTAAAACATCTGATCAAATTAATAAACGGATTAAACACATTGGTCTTTATACAACTGTCAAGGTTATTTATTTACAGCAGGTGAAGTTGCTTAGCTACTCTGACTTGGAAAATTTGGCTTATGAATATGACACAAAAAGAACAGTTATATAAATAGGTGTGGCCTATTTACATTTTAGTGTCAGTAAAGGTGTGACCAAAATATTTGTTGGTTGTAAGAGAGGGTGTGTGTCATCCATCCCCTAATAATAAAGGTGTGGTCTCACAGGCTGTCAGCAAAAGAGCTGTGGTCTTTTGGTTATTAGTCCTAAATATGAAGACGCAGCTTATATACATGTGAGCGGCGCTATGCATTTTAGTTTCTGAATTGGAGGCGTGCGCTTCCTATCTGTCGAACTGGTCTTCCTTAACAATAAAAGTGTCCTCTCTGTCCCAGAACTGGCGAGGCCTCTGTGTCTGATCAGACTTAATTACAGCCACTATGTTTGGAAAGGAACTCGTAAGTGGAGTAGCTGTAGTTCGGGTTCTCGTGTTGTGTGCACACGTATCCCACCATCCCACTGGCTCAGCTGGACCAGCAGTCCGTCTGCTCACTGAGGGTTTCCATAGCAACTATTCTGATCTATAGGATCCTGCCTGAGGACGAGACAGCAGAATGTATTCAGCCTGTGTGTGTGTGTGTGTGTGTGTGTAATCTTACATGTTCCTGTTCCTGATTTCAGCTGTTTCGGGAGGTGAGGATCATGAAGGCTCTTCGTCACCCCAACATAGGTATCTCAGCTACATACCTCTCACTCCAGGACTTCTGATCTGTTGCTGAATAATGCATTCATTTATTTTCTGTTGTGACCCGATTCATGAAAACTCAGGAACGTCTCCCAGAAACACTAAACGTTTAGGACATTTTCCTTTCATTGTGTCACACAAAACACCCTATAAACTAAGATTTGGCCGTTCCCCAAACGCTCTCCGCTGATGGCCTGAGCACAAAACACAGACAAACCATCTAAACTGTGTGGAAGCAGATTTATTTCTCCAGTTTTGTGTGTCACAGTCAGGGGTTGTTATGGAGCTCTCCGCTGAGTAAAGCAGAATGCAGTGAGGGTTCCACAGGGCAGAGTGCCAGCCTGTCTGCAGGGCATCTCTCACCCGCTCACTTACAGACCATAATGATTGTAGAACAAAAAAAGGCGTTTACAGTACAGAGATGCTTTCTCT
This sequence comes from Xyliphius kryptos, assembly GCA_025769995.1. Classification (NCBI taxonomy): domain Eukaryota; kingdom Metazoa; phylum Chordata; class Actinopteri; order Siluriformes; family Aspredinidae; genus Xyliphius; species Xyliphius kryptos. The sequence goes on along the minus strand of JAOUQT010000027.1, from coordinate 7,818,827 downwards.
ACATACTTTATTATGCAGGTGTGTTAGTATGTGTAGTGCTCATTTGACTGGATCACAATTTTAAGCAGTATAAATGTTAACTAAATACAACTAATTGCAGCTCTTTACATTTCTTAGTGCAACTATTCGAGGTAATCGAGACCGATAAAACTCTTTATCTGGTGATGGAGTACGCCAGCGGAGGTAAGAGATTCAGTCGCCAACACATGATCTTTCTGTAGTTTAGAATCAGAACATGAACACATAAGTGCAGCTCACTTCCATGTTGATTACCAGTGGAATTATTTGTTTTTAAAATGCATATAATTAAAACGGCTGTATTATTTAGGGGAGGTGTTTGATTACCTGGTGTCTCATGGGAGGATGAAGGAGGTCGAGGCAAGGGGCAAATTCAGACAGGTAAGTCCATGTACAGTACACACCTGCCATCTGAGAGTGATCTAAAACGACACTGCATTCTGCTATGGTCTGATCTAATTTTCATCTGAGTCTTCAGCTCGGTCTGAGATCATCACGTCACCACATCTTTGATGATTGATCTTTTATTTTTAGATCGTCTCAGCGGTTCATTACTGTCATCAGAAGAATATCGTGCACAGAGATCTGAAGGTAAGGTATTAAACCTCATGGCTTTTAAAATGTTAAACCCCTCATGTCACATCAGATGGTAATGGGTTTCAGCCACGGCCGCATTCTCTACTCACAGAATATTCCTCTTCAACTGACTTAAACTGACTCCAATCCCTTTGTTAGTGCAGATTAGGGCTGGGCAGTTTCATGAGATCATAATGTTCAAACATGAACAGAAGTAGAGAACGACTTGGAACCTCCGTACTATTTACCCAAATGGCCATGTTCTTTGCCATCTGATCTTCTGGCTGCAACATATTCAACACCAAACTCATCCAGTGTGCCTGTATGGATCTTATGCTGTGTAAAACTATCATGCTGGAACAGAAACATGCCTTCCCCAAACTATTCCCACCCACAGAGTTGCAATTAAACCTTGATCCTTCACTCATTCAGGAATGTGTGTTTGATCACAGCGCCACAATCACAGCGTCAGCCTGTTTCAGCCATATTAACACTTGCTGGGTTCAGTTTTAGAGGAGATTGTGGAACCCTTTCTTTGTTTTTCTGTTTCACTCAAACCCTTTAACTCCAGCTAGCATCAGCCTTCTCCGTTGTGGGTCTCTGTCTTACTCTCATCCTGCTTCCTGGTTATGTTCTGCTTCTTTTCCTCTCCCTCCACTCTGTCTTCATCTTCCTGCAGGCGGAGAACCTCCTGCTGGACGCCGACTCCAACATCAAGATAGCAGATTTTGGCTTCAGTAATGAGTTCACCCTGGGGAACAAGCTGGACACATTCTGTGGCAGTCCACCTTATGCTGCACCAGAGCTGTTCCAGGGCAAAAAATACGATGGGCCTGAGGTGGACATCTGGAGCCTCGGGGTCATTCTCTACACTTTGGTCAGCGGCTCGCTGCCGTTCGACGGGCAAAACCTCAAGGTTAGAGGTTCATATAACTCTTATTTTTAATGCGTGAACGTTTTCTCATACAGACTGATCTTCTTAATGAGTCCTTGTTCTTTTCCTTATCTTTTAGTACCTTTGTAAATTCCTTTTACTAGTTACACCTTCCTGTCTTTCAGCCTTTACATTCTCTATAGCCGTATTAGGCTTTTACTTTGTTCTTTGAAAGCCCAGTCTCCTTCCACTTGTTCCGTCATAAATTGTGTCCTTTCCCTTCACATTTTCATGCTGGTTTATTTGGTGCATTACTGATTCAAATGTGAAGCCTGTTACTGCAGGAGCTTCGTGAGCGGGTACTGAGAGGGAAATATCGAGTGCCCTTCTACATGTCCACTGACTGTGAAGGGATCCTGCGCAGGTTTTTGGTGCTTAACCCTACCAAGCGCTGCACTCTAGAGGTACGGACATAATTACACACATAGATGTTATGAAAACCTCAACTGAAGCATAAACGCTATTAAACCCTGATCTGTCACCCTCACCCACCAACCCCCCTGTAGCAAGTGATGAAAGATAAGTGGATGAACACAGGATACGAAGGGGACGAGTTGAAGCCTCACATAGAGCCAGCGGAGGATTACAGTGACCCGAATCGCATCGGTAAGATAATAACTAATGTTGTTCTGAATGAGTTTTATATTCTTTAAATTAACACTCTGTTCCTTCCTGTAAACATTAGTAAAAAAAACATTTTGATAAGCACTAGTCAGTGGAAATTACCTGGGCACTGGAGTCCGTTCCTGTGTTTGATAGATTGTTTGTATTGCAGAAAATGTAATATAGGGCAGAAAATGTAATTACAATCATCACACAATTATTCAAATGAAATTAATTTACATAATATTACTTACACAAAAGAACACAGGGGCATTGTTCAGGGCAGTGTTGGACCCCATCTCCCAACTGGTCTCCAAACCAGAATGTTTAGCTATTAAAAAAAAGTCTGTGGTGTGTTATTCTCTATTCTTTGAATCTGATGATTTTGAGGTGATTAATGAAGTGAACTGTTATTTTTACGAGCCGGACCGTTGAGCCATCTTCTTAGTGGATCCAGAATGAGGAGCTTTTCTCTGTATGTCTCTTTGCAGAGGTGATGGTTGGGATGGGATTCACCACCGATGACATCAAGGACTCGCTACTAAATCAGAAATATAACGAGGTCACTGCGACATACCTTCTGCTGGGCCAGAAGACTGAGGTTATCAAACCACATGCACTCTCACGCTCAACACACTCTAACTTCAGGAGACCCAGATCAGAGGTGGGTGGAGAATCTGAAATGATCTCTCAGATCACTGTAACATTACTGTATGAGACCATGTGAGTGAAAACTGTGTCAGATATGGACCTGGTTAAGGTGTAATTGATGGAAATTGCAGCTTAGATGAATATTAGAACCACCTTGTAATTTATACAGCAGCATCTCAAACTTAAGATTTTGATTTTGTTGTTTATTTAAATGAACATTCCTTGTTTTTTAGGAATGTTCCTACTCAGTTAGTTATAGTGATTTCTCTGCAACAGCATTAATTTTCACAGAAAGTAAAGACCATACAACCTCTTTTCACTAACCACTCACTTTGTACTCTACATCTCATTAGCTGTTCTGTGCATCAGGTCATGTGATTCTAAGGGTTAAACAGTACTGTTAGTCCTCAGCTGGTTCAACCTGTAAATATCAAGTCAGTCTGGGACATCATCAGGTTCGATTGGCTTTGACTGATCTGCATTCTCTCAGGGGTCACAGAGATGGGACAGTAGATAAAACCAAGACCAGAACCAGCTATACCTATTCCCTGTAATTTGTAACCCACCTACCTATATATAGTATATATGTCAGTTTTTTTAAGGTAAATGTGACTCCCCACCTCTGATCTGTAGAGGAACCTGTTATACCAGAAAATCTTATATCTGTTTAATGTGAAAACAGCTGGTCAGCCTCATAGAACATACAACCAAGTGTGTGTCTGCGTCTACAGGACGGAGCGGAGTCACTGCTCAGTGGAAGCATGACGCTGCCAAGGGTAAGGCCAAGCCCCATTACTAACGGGACAAGCAAGCACCCATCCGGTGGCGCCACCTCCTCATCGTCGTCCTCCTCCTCTCACAGCAAGACGCAGCGCAGTGCCTCCACCTACCACCGTCAGAGACGGCACAGCGACTTCTGTAAGAGAAAGCATTGTAAACCTTGTACAGTTTTATGCTGTCAATCGTTCAGAACGCAAAAGGGCTAGTATGATTCTGATTTTGGCTGCTGTACTCAGCAACAAGCAGGAGATCCTGTTACAACAAGGACGGAGATCCACGTACCTAAATCTAACCAAATGGAGCACTGTCTGTGTGTGTGTGTGTGTGTTTGTAGGTGGTCCGAGCATGCCCGTGATGCACCCTAAGAGAAGTCCAACAGGTGGAGCTGAGCGTGAGTTGCGTGAGAGCCGCATGCCACCACGCAAGGCCAGCTGCAGCGTGATGGGCAGCCGGAGTCTCCCCCCCTCCAGCCCCATGGTCAGTACAGCCAACAACCCGAACAAAGCCGAGATCCCAGAGCGGCGGAAAGACATGACTGCAACTACTGTAAGCACGGTGTGTGTGCGTGTGTGTCTGTGTGACCTTTGTATTGTTTGTAAATGATTCAGTAAACTGATTAGTTTTGTCTCATCTTTAGTCATCGTTACAGAAGCGCTGAGTTTGATTCAGTGAGTCAGGTCAAAAATGTAGTATCTGTTTAAAGTTGAGTTTGATTCATGAATCATTTGATCCAATCACAGGTTTTTTTTTTTACAAAAATGTTCTGTTTGATTAAATGAATCTTTTGTCACTTTTAATGGTGTCACTGTATGATGTAGTAAATCGTGTGTGTGTGTGTCTGTGTGTGTGTAGAATAACATCCCAGGTAGTGCAATGACGCGCAGGAACACGTACGTGTGTACAGATCGATCCAGCACTGACAGACAGTCCTTACTGCAAAATGGCAAGGACAACAGGTGACACACGCGCACACACACACACACACACACACACACACACACACACACACACTAACACCACCCTCATCTTTTTGAGGCATTATACACCACCCTGCTTTCAGACGCCATCAACCACCTGATATGTCTTAGCATCCGCCATTGACCTAGTAACCAAATAAAGCACCTTACTTGCCAGCCTCTTGGCATCCATTTCCCAACATCCCACAACCACCTGGAACTCTGTAGCAACTGCTGTCCGACACCCATTAAAAACATAGCAACCGACGGAAAAGACATTTGCAACCGCACATTGGCAGACTAGAGCCACGTTCATACTAATTATGTAATCTCTCTACCATGCTCTCTTTCTCTCGCTCTCCTGCTCTCTCTCTTTAGTGCTCTTTCACACCGTCTCCCCACCGCCTCTCCCTCTACTCTCAGTATTTCGGGTGCGGGTGCATCTTCTTCCTCCTCCTCGGCGGAGCGGTGTCGGCTGACAAGAGGTTCCACTATACGCAGCACATTTCACGGCGGGCAGATACGGGAACGCGTGCCCTCAGCCTACGGGCCACCGCCCACTTCACCCACTCTCAGCCACGACGCTTCACTGCCGTCGCATGGCCGCTCCAGAGCGACAGCTAACCTGTTCAGCAAGATCACCTCCAAACTTACGCGCAGGTACGCTGGCGAGTTTCGGAGCACTGCCAAAACGGACTGACTGCAGCAAGACGGAGCCCCTGATTGTTTGAGAGAGAAGTGACTGAATCTGTCGCTCAAATCCAGTTATAGTTTAAATCAGGAATTGGTTGAAAACAGCTTCCCTTTCTCCGGTGACTCGGTGTTTGAATCACAGAGTCACAGCGGAGCTTATTTCTCATAGAATCATGTGAATGAGATTCAGTCCTCTATTGCTTAGATGTCGGATTCAGTGAATCATTTGGTCAGATTAACTTCCGCTGTCCTGTGAGTCAGTGTAAATAAAAGAATCATTTAGTCAGTTTGCGTTTCTTGTTATTCCTTATGTCATTGTTTGATTCAGTGAATCGATTGAAACTACTTAAAATTTAAATCTCAGTGAAACAGGCAATGAATTGGTTGAGAGAGATTCAGGTCAATTTATGGATGCACGGTTTAAATCATTGGCTTCTCTGACTACGATTTATTACTCTCTCACATTTCACTTACTTTCTCTGAGTGGACTAATGAAGACGTATTAATAAGCATTTACAATAATTTACTGCAATGTCAACTAAATCAATTAGAACCATTGAATCATTTGAATTTCTTAGTGTATCAACACTTTATTAATACATTACTTATATTTGAGTGATTCTGTTATATTTGGTATAATTGATTATTGGTATATTGTAATTTAGTTATTTGTTGGCTACCAAATTAGTAATGTAATGAATCATTTAAATAGTTACTTGAATTCAATGAGTTAGTTGATGAATCTGAAATATGTAAAATAAGTTTCAGCTTCTTGTTCTATAGTATATACAGTCAATAAATAAATCAGTGAATCATTTTATTTAAATAATATTTGGCTCCTTATTGTTTAGTGAATCTGTGTATAAGTCAGTGGATCAGTAAATCCTTTCTCCCTAAACTTATGAGAGTCAGTTTAGGAATCAATGAGGCTTTACATCAGAATGCAACGGTCTTATTGACCGGTGTTTGAATTAGTAAAGCAATTAATTCCTTACATGGTTCAGTGTAAACTATTTATTGTTTAGACTCAAATGATTTACTTATTCAATCAGTAAATCTTTTATCGCTAAAGTTAAGGGAGTCAGTTTAGGAATCAGTGAGTCTTTTGAGTCTCTTCATGCCTTAGTGTAAACGATTCATTGTTTAGAATCTTGTATCATGTTTTAAACTGTTTTGTTTACATTAGATGGCATCATGATCCGACTAATAGGATCTTTAACTTCATGTGTGTGTGTGTTTGTGTGTGTGTGTGTGAGAGAGCACTATTTTCTGCTGTTAGATACGTTGCTGCTGCTTTTCCCTCAACCCTGCTGCTTCCTCTTTCTATCTCTTTTTCTTTAATCTTTTCTCTATCTTCTCTCTCTGTCTCTCTTTATTTCTCTGCCTGCCTCTCTTTCTCACTCAGGGTCAATCTCGACCCCTCTAAGAGGCAGGGTTCTAATAAATCAGTATCGGGTTGCACTCTTCCACAGGGATCCAAAACAGTTAGTAAGTTCCTGTGTCTCGCTCTCACCTGTCTGTCTGCACCCTGTTTGTCTGCCTGGCAACCTGTCTATATAAGCATGACTTTTTGATGGTGTGTGTGTGTGTGTGTGTGTGTGTGTGTGTGGGTGCATGTGGTTGTGAGTGTATGCAACAGTTTGTGAGTGTGAGTGTGTGTGTGTGTGTGTGTGGTTAGTGCATCATGTTTCTGAGTGATGCTGCATTGTCTGGCATTGTTCTGGTTCAGTTCTTGTTTAGTTCTTTGGCTTTGGTTTGGTTCTGGTTTGGTTCTGGTCCTGTGGCACGCTGTGTTCCAGTGCTGGTGGATTCTGGTAAAACCTTAAACCTGTGTTTTTATTTGTGTGTTTTGTTTTCAGGGTCACAGATGAACCTGAGAGAGTCTGCAGACCTCCGATCTCAGGGTGAGTTTCCAATCTGACTGATCTGCATTATAGAACATTTAGATGACAGGGTGTGGGATGTACAGGTGCTGTGCCCAACCTCTGCTCACCTATCTGACCGTCTCTAAATATATCTGTTTGTCTGTCTGTCTCACTCTTACAGTGGCTATCTATTTGGGGATCAGGAAGAGGCCGAGTCCTGGCTCGGGGGAAGGGGCTGGGATGTGATGCCCCGCCTCCCACGTGCTCCCGCCGAGATGGTGCTTGCCATATGTGACACGGCGAGAGGGTGCGGCTGCATGCGGGAAGCACCAGGATCAAAGGTGGCCTTCCCGGCTGAGGTGTGTCAGCTGAGCGTTAGCGGCGTGCAGTACACGCGTCTGTGGGGGGCGCCACTTGCCCTTACTCACATCGCCTCTCGGATCTATAAACAGGTGGAGCTATGAATGGGCCTCGCCTTTGATTTTGGAACTGACTCTGCCCCACCCACATGTGGCTGTGTAAACTAAAAAATGTTGTGCCCTCTCCTTTGTCTGACACACTCAGTCCCAATATGAACATAAACACACACATACTAAACCTTGTTCATAGATCCCAATCAACCCCAAGTGTAGTTTTTAAATTCATATTTCATAAATTTGTTTCATTCTGTTCTTATTTTCCACTTCATTTTATTCTGTATGCCTGATGTCAGTCACAACAACATTTCTGTCTTTGTGTAATTTACACTGGCTCATGGACTGAATGTCCCGTCTTCCATGTGTCAGCCCACAGTATTGCTCTACCCCCTCTAGCTGACCCTCATCAGACAGGTAGTTGCATCTGTGGATCAGAAAGGAAAGTGTACCTCTGAGGTTGATCGTGGGCTGCTGGGTTATATGACTAAGACCCCACATACTCTTTTCATCAAGCCTTCGATCCTGACTACGACTGTTCAGGCCATGGTCCAGACAGCGATGTTCCGATAACCACGAATATGCACAAACAGTCCTAATTCTGTTCATGCAGCTTTCACAGAAATGTCGGTTAACTAAATAACTTGAGCCTTAAAACCCAGAATTCTATTGGTTGTTGGATCCACAGAGAGAATGCATGTGCATCTCAAACTTTGCTTGGAAACCAACAACTTCCTACCTGCAGTTATTCTGTGCTGCTTTGCACCGTTTTGGGGCATAATGTCAAATCATGTTACTGTGGCTAGACTTCTACTGACTGATGGGGTGTTAGAGCAATGGATGGAGGGGTACAGGAAGCTGCTGAGTACAGAAAAGTGCAGTCACATCATCTCCTAGGACCCAAAAGTGGTTCCTGCATCCTCTGACAACAAATGTGAACAGAGAAGTTGTTCATGATGTCACAGAGAGGGAACAGTCTCCTACAGCTGCTTGATGAATTTGATAAATTGTGCTCTTACTTTTAGATTGGACTTTTGGTATTGAGAGCAAAAGGCTTAGATAACAAACAGCAATACAATGTGGGACTGGAACCCAATCTTTCCCCATGTCTTGTAGCAAATCAAATATCTAGTGGTAATAGAAACTATAACTACAGCATTGACTTGATGTAGCAAAACATATTGGGTCAATACCAACTGAGTCAGTACCAATCGGGTCAGTACTCTTGTACTCAGTAGATCAAAATACATGTCTTACCCAAAAGTATTTTAGAGCATGGTCTCTGTTGATCAGCATCATCAGTAGTTTATTCTTCAGCTCTTGTGCACAGATGAAACCTCAGCTACAAACAGACAGACAGACAGACTTTGAGCTGATACATAATGCAGACGGGCTTTAATATTGTACCGACTCCTGTTCAGCTCCAGCCCACAACAGCACAACATTCAAACGAACGAATAAGAGTAAACACTGCAAAGTTTTTACCCCCCCCCCCGAGAGATTCATTTAGGAACGTTTTCAAAAAGAATAATCTCTAAATGAAGATCATAGGATTGATATATGTGATTATGTTCAACCTGGTAGCTAAATAGTAGCAAAACCTAGCCAGCAAACATGTGGTTTCAGACTCAAGTCCATGTTTTCCACACTTCACACAAACCCATGCAAATCCATCCATCCCTTTCTTTATTCATCCTCCCATCATCCTTTCATCCATCCTGTTTCCATGACGCCGTGATTGTGTAGGGTCCTGCCTGCGGGCGCCTTTCATCCGGTCACGTTACTTCCATGTGTCTTTTCTCACACGTTTCCCTGTGTGAACGCTGCCCTACGATTAGACTCCTGTGGCAGAGACGTTCCAGACTCCGGTGGATCAGAATCTGGTCGAGATGAGCGGTCGGACTCACACTCGCTTCGATTTGAATCCGCTGCATCCCATGGCTCTGTCACCAGGGAGCGCTTCTGTCTTAAATGTGAACACTGACTTTGTGGATATTTGCACAGGTACTTATTTAATTTTCTAGAATAATTTATCTCGGGAGGAAAGACAAACTAACGGGGTTTATATCAGTCGGTCATCGGCTGCGTATAAATCAGAGGATGATGTTAATGATATTAATATGACTATAGTATTTATCTTAGACCTCCAGGTTTATTTCTAGCTAGTGCAGAAATCCTCTGCTAGCTCTCCTGTCTGTGGTGAAGATAATGTAACCTGCAGTCGTGCATGTCACTGAGGGAGAAGGAAGGTCAGCGTGTGTGTAGAGTATAGAGAGTGTGTGTGTGTGTGTGTTTGCTGAGATGGCATGGCATTTCTCAGAAGGCATTTTTTTTTAATATGCAATGTGGCAGGTGAATTAAAGAGGAACACAGACAGGTTAAAGGTACTGAAAGAAATCATGGAGACTGTGTAGTTCCCAGAGTGCTTTGCGTCTCGGGATCAAACAGAAAAATTGAAACTTAAGATCTGGAAAGAAATAAACTTCACTGATGTTGGGATTGTCCAGTGTGTGGGTTTTTTT
>JAOUQT010000027.1:7781986-7793288 GCA_025769995.1 Xyliphius kryptos | reverse complement strand
AAGGAGGCCCTACACCATACTAATAAATTATTGTGGTCTAAAACCAGGTGTTTCAGTTTCTTTGTCTAACCCCTGTACATACTGCATTCACAAGGTACTTTATCAGCTCTGAGTACCTAATCAACCCTGTACAAACACACACTGCACACACCGGGTACTTTGTCAGCTTGGAGTACTTATCAAACCCTGTACATTCACATACAGCACGCACCAGTTACTTGGTCAGCTCTGAGTACCTAATTTATCCTGTACACACACAAACACATGCACACACCACATTTTATAATAAAAATTTTAATGTCGTGCAAAAGCTAAGACATAAATTGTCTTTGTTTAAGACTCTTTACATTAATACAACATGCGCAGGACAAAATAAATCTATTCAGTCAAATCCAGTAATTATTCTTTAGAGACCCCGGGACAATTTTCAGAATTTTTCAGATTGTTGAATTTGCAGACTTTGTCTCCAATCTAATTGTTTTCATTGATAATGTAATAATTCTTGGTGATTTTAAATATCCACTTCAAAAATCCATTGACCCTCTAAGCACAGCATTTGTATCTATTTATGTAGAAGTTCATAAGCATATTACAGGACTTACTTATAAGGGTGGTCACATGATAGATTTCAGACCATTACTTAATCACATTTGAAATATGACTTAATCATAATATAGCCACTCTGTCGCATAACAGGTTCAGGCCTACATTTTTATCAGAGTCTGCACATACTGTACTATCATGAATAAACTTTAGGATTCAACTTGAACTGGCTCACCATCTGACACTAAAGAGCTCAAACAAGCAACTGAATTCTTAGACTCGACATTCCGCTGCACTCTAGATTAAGTAGCTACTTTAAAAACAAAAATAATTAGGGAGAAAAAAATTTGTTCTCTGGTATAATGACAATACACACATCTTAAAACTAAATGGTCAAAAATTAGAAAGTAAGTGGCATCAAACTAAACAAGTAGTGTCTTAGACAGCCTCGAAGACAGTGACCTGAGCTATAGAAAATCTCTCAAACTAAACAAGTAGTGTCTTAGACAGCCTCAAAGACAGTGACCTGAGCTATAGAATATCTCTCAAACTAAACAAGTAGTGTCTTAGACAGCCTCGAAGACAGTGACCGGAGCTATAGAAAGTCTCTTAAACTAAACAAGTAGTGTCTTAGACAGCCTCGAAGACAGTGACCTGAGCTATAGAAAACCTCTCAAACTAAACAAGTAGTGTCTTAGACAGCCTCGAAGACAGTGACCTGAGCTATAGAAAATCTCTTAGTGCAACTTATCTTCAATTCAATAAAAAAAATTATCCAAGATTCCTATTTATCGCTATTGTAAAAAAAAAATCAGGCACATGTGCATCATCAATATACAGTTGTGATTACTTCATGAACTTTTTCAGTGGAAAAAGTTGAAAACATCAGAATAAAAATAAATAGAATTAACGTTAAAAAATTTATCTTATAACTTATATGGTCGATGAGATTAATGATTATGATTATAAATTAGCAAAACTTTATTTCTATAAACAAGACATAATTCAAGTCAATGACATCATCCTATTTACTAGATCCCTTTCCCACATCGTTCTTTTCCAAAATCTACCAGGAAGAATTGAGAAATAATCAATTAATCAACTCTTCACTTAGCACAGGTTATGTATCTAAATCATGTAAATTAGCAGTGATTAAGCCTCTATTTAAAAAAGGCTTTGTGCAGCAGTCAGATTCTGCCATCATCAATGCAAGATCCTGGTGAAAAATTAATTAAACTTCTTTTTCTTTCGGCCTCTCCCTATTATCATGGGTCGCCACAGCGTGTCAACCTTTTCCACCTAACTCTATACCCTGCATCTTCTGCTGTCCCACCAACTACCTGCATGTCTACACTGACCACATCCTGCCTGGCAGCTCCATTTCTAACATCTTCCTACCAATATATATACTGTCTCTCCTCTGCACTTGTCCAAACCATCTCAATCGGCCCTCTCTAACTCACAATTTTTCAACATGTGCTGTCCCTCTGATGTTCTCATTCCGAATCCTGTCCATCCGGGTCACTCCTAAAGAAGACCTTGACATCTTAACTCTCGGCTGTCTGGATTTTATTGGAGCCACAGAGTCCATTATGATTTGGCAGGAGGAGTGAAATCTAGAGCTGAGCTCCTTTGCGTCAACAGGTGCTGCGTCAGGAATGTCTCTAAGCTAATTGAAGGCAGCAGAGAACTGAGCAGCAGTGAAGCTGTTAAAACTCCAGCAGAGGTGTGCAGGAGTGCAAGATTTAACTTCGGCTCTGCATAAGACCACATCAAATGAAACAGACATGTGATCAGAAAGCCCACTGTTACACAACTCTAGCTTAAACACGGTCAATGATGTTTAAGAATTTAGCACACATGTATGTTAAAATTCCTGACAATCGGGAAGTCCCCGTTTAAGCTGGTCACAGGTATTAGGAACATGCAGATGGGTTCCATAGAACGCCTAATCACAGCAGATGGAATGGATAATCCATGCTGCGTCCACTGACTGGACAAAGAGCGTGTCGAGCAGATACGCTTTTGCCGGGACGTTTCAGCCGACGCCCGGCACAGGTAGGATGTGATACCCGGTAGTAAACTGGACTGGAGTTTTCTGCCCGTTGTAATCTAATGCACCTAAATGGGTGATGATATTTAGAATATTATATAAGACTAACTAAAAAATAATTTTAATGCAGATATTGTGGCCTACTGATAAGTATGTACAGTAAATGCACTCAATAATTGGTCAGGACTCCTTTTGCATGAATTGCAGCATCAATGTGGCATGGCATGGAGGCAATCTTCCTGTGGCACTGCTAAGGTGTTATCGTAGCCCAGGTTGCTATAATAGTAATAGTTGCTAATTGTAGCCTTCAGTTCATCTGCATTGTTGGGTCTGGTGCCTCTCATCTTTCTCTTGAAAATACCTCATACATTCTCTATGGGGTTTAGGTCTGGTGAGTTTGCTGGCCAATCAAGCACAATGATACTGTGGTTAATAAACAAGGTATTTGTACATTTTTCAGTATGGACAGGTACCAAGTCCTGCTGGACAATTCAATTCCCATCTCCAAAAAGCTTGTTGGCAGAGAAAAGCATGAAGTGCTCTAAAATTTCCTGGTAGACGGCTGCGCTGACTTGGGTCTTGATATAACACAGTGGACCTACACCGGCAGATGACATGGCTTCCCAAATCATCACTGATTGTGGAAACTTCACACTAGACCTCAAGCAGCCCATCCACACTTCCTCCAGATTCTGGCACCTTGATTTCCAAAAGTAATGCAAAATTTACTTTCATCTGAAAACAACACATTGGACCAATAAGCAACAATCCAGTTATTTTTCTGCTTGGCCCAGGTAACACACATGAGTGGCTTGATACAAGGAATGTGACAGTTGTAGCCCATGTTCTGGATAGGTCTGTGTGGTGGCTCTTGAAGCACTAACTGGAGCAGCAGTCCACTCCTTGTGAATCTTCCCCAAATTTTTAATGACCTTTTCTTGATGGTCATTCCAAGGCTGGGCTTATCCCAGTTGCTTGTGCAACTATTTCTACCGCACTTTTGTTTGCTTCCATTCAACTTTCCATTAATATGCTTGAATAAAGCAGTCTGTGAATAGCCAGTTTCTTTAGCAATGACTTTGTTTCATAACCGTCTTGTAAAGTGTGTCAATGACTGCCAGCGTCTTTCCCATGATTGTGTAACCTACTGAACCAGGGACCATTTTAAACACTGTTAAAAATTCAAATTTTATAAATTAATGATTTTGGGTTTTTCATTGTCTGTAAGCAATAATCATCAACAATAAATGCTTGAAATAGATAACAGTGTAATAAATTTATATAATGTATGCATTTTACTGTTTAAATTAAATTACTGAAATAAAAGTTATAAAAAAAAAAAAAAAAGTTTTTGATGATATTCAAATTTATTAAGATGCTCCTATATATATACATACATATATATATGTACATACATATATATATGTATGTACATATATATACAACCACAATAACCACTGTGATTGTGTGTGTGCAGAACACTGTTGAGCAACTTTTAAAGGACACTAACCTAGCTGAGGTTATCGGAACACATTCATGGAAAGAACAATTCATTGAGGCTATCACTGTCAGTGCAGGTATTGTGTGTATGTGTGTATGTATGTGTATGCTGACACTGTATAAAATGCTTGCATCTATATAACATATTTCTAGCTGATTTTTCTTTCTATGAGTGTCACTGATATTGTGTCTGTTTGTGAATAACTATTTGGAAACAGGTGAGTGCCTTGATTGTGTATATAAAAGGAGCATCCCTAAAAGGCTGGGACAAGGGTCACCACTCTTTGCTTGAGCAAATAGTCCAACAGTTTAAGATCAATTTTTGCAATTGCCAGAATTTAAATATTTTATTAACTAATGTACAGTCCATAATATTATCAAAAGATTCTGAGAATCAGGAGAAATCTCTGCAAGTGCTGACGAGTCCACATTTGAAATTATTTTTGTCCTACAGGCAAAGAGGAAATGGATTGTTTTCAGCACAAAGCCTGCATCTCTGATGGGGTGTGTTAGTTCCCATTACATGAGTAACTTGTATATCTATGAAGGCACAATTAATACTTAAATGTACATACAGGTTTTGGAGCAATATATGCTGCTATCCAAGCAACAGCTTTTCCAGCTTTTTACAGCTTGCTGATTATTTCAGCAAGACACATGCCAAACCATATTCTTCATGTGTTACAACAGTGTGGCTTCGTAGTAAAAGAGTGCAGATACTAGACTGGCCTGCCTGAAGTCCAGAACTCTCTACCATTTGAAATCTGTGGCGCATTGTGAAGTGCAAAATATGACAACAGAGACCTCGAAAGTGTTAAGTAACTGAAGTTCTACATCAATAATGAATGGAAATGCATCGGAAAGAATTCCACCTACAAAGTTTCAATAATTAGTGTCCACAGTTTCCAAACGCTTATTAAATGTTCTAAAAAATTAAAATGAGTGAATATTAGCAAAGAACAATCAGGTTTATCCGTTTGAACATTAAATAAATATATTTGTAGTGCTTTTAATTTAATATGGGTTGAAAAGGTTTTGCTCCATTGAAATTGAATGCAAGTGTCTTGGAATATGTGTCAGAATCATAATATTATTATTAGCGACAGGCTTGAACAGGTATCTAGTACACATCGTACAATGTTGTTCCTAGTTCAGTTGTATTATTTAAGATTCTTTTGGGGAAAAAAATACATTTGCAGTATTGCGTCCCACAAGGTTGTGTTCTAGGTCTGTTACAGGTTTTATTTTTTTTTTGTTTATAGATTTTGTTTTTGTATTTTTTTATACATTGTTGCTCATGTCTCTAAGGAGAAGGTGATGAGGATGAAGGGGATGAGCCACGCCAGCCGTCCTGCTGCGATTACTTCATGCACGTGATGACGGTGTTCTGGAAGCTGGCATTTGCTTTTGTCCCACCCAGCGAATACTGGAACGGCTGGGCCTGTTTTATTGTATCAATCCTCATCATCGGCTTTCTGACTGCCGTCATTGGAGACCTGGCGTCTCACTTTGGCTGCACCGTTGGGCTGCGGGACACTGTAACTGCCGTGGTGTTCGTTGCCCTTGGCACCTCCATTCCAGGTGATTGTCTTAAACATACTTTGTCCTTTTTTGTCTTACTATTCCTCATGTTCAACATTGCTTCCTTCTCTTATACTATATGTTCCCCCTCCATTTCCCTACCTTTTCGATTTTTCTGTATTGTTTTTATTGTTGTTTCTCTCTCCTCCAGTATATTCATTTACATTTTGTAGGTTAATTAAATATACTCTCATTTACTTTTGCTCTATTTTTTACTATTGTCCCTTGTTTGTTATATTCTTTTATCTTTGCTTGTTTTTTTATTCTCCATTTTCTGTCTTTTTTACCTACTGTTTTTCCATTCTCAGATACATTTGCAAGTAAAGTTGCAGCGGTTCAGGATCAGTATGCCGATGCCTCTGTGGGAAATGTGACTGGAAGCAATGCCGTCAACGTTTTCCTGGGGATTGGCGTGGCCTGGTCCATCTCGGCCATATACTGGGGGGTAAAGGGTCAGCAATTCCATGTGGAACCTGGCTCACTGGCCTTTTCTGTCACACTTTTCACCATATGCGCCTTCATCAACGTGGGAGTGCTAATGCTGCGGCGCCGCCCCTCCGTGGGCGGAGAGCTGGGCGGTCCGAAAACTATCAAAATCCTGACATCCATGCTGTTTATCGGATTGTGGTTACTCTACATCACCTTTTCAAGCCTGGAGGCATACTGTCATATCACAGGCTTCTAAGACGGCACATCTTCATGCACTTATACATAAGAACACTGATTATTCGTACATAATGAAACTATCATCAGGTTAACCTACAGGGGTGGATTAACTCTTTATTCGCACTGTATTTTATATGCTATATAAATGTTACGTTATAACAGGGAAGAAGAACTGTTAGACTGAGCAAATGAAATGAATGGAACTCACAAATAATGTTTTTTCTTTGTGGATATTGTATGATTTAAAAAAAAAAACACTGAAACTGTCAGCATTAATAACTAAAACTACAAATCAGATACAATCCACATCCATGATGAACTTATTAAATTATTTTTCAATTAAAACTTTGGAGAACACTTTAACTTAATCTCTCATATTCTTTTTAATTAAATAATGCACAATATACAGTATGTCATATGATATTCTAGAAGGGGATGGAAATATATTTTAATATATATTTTGAAAAGAATTTGCAATATGGCATCCCACAAGGTTCTGTAATATGTCGAGTACAGTCTTTTTTCCACATTATTTCATACCATCTTTTTCCTTTCTTTAACTGTTATTTACAAGTTTTCCTTTTAAGCACATTGGTGATTTTAATGTAAATAAAATCACATATTATCACATATTATCATTGTCTTTACAGCCTGTGGAATAAAAAAATCGGAGATAAAATTCTGTATACATCGTTAAGAATCTCTCATAATTTAGCTGTTGCAGTAGTATTTATACCAATACCGTCCCCTCCAAAAGGAAACCACACAACTTCAATGTACAAAAAAATCATGAATGATAAAGTATTCAGCTGTGTAACATTACGTCCCTGCACCGTTCCATGCTCTGCCCGGGTGACAAAGCGTGCATCGCACTGCATTGCACATTTGGCGTCGGTGGATGAATCTCTCCATACGAATTATTAGCTAGTGCTGATATGATTGTTGCTCTGTCTTGGTCAAGGAAACCCAGTCCGTTGTCCGGGTACTCCAGTTTCCTCCCGCATTCCAAAGGCATGCATGATAGGTTAATTGGTGTCTTTAAATTGCCCATTAGTGTGTGAATGTGTATATTTGTGTGCTCTATGATGGATTGGCGCCCCGTCTAGGGTTGTTTCTGCCTTCGCGTCCAGAGATTCCGGGTGGTCACCGGCTTTCCTGTGACCCTAGAACTAGGATTAAGCGGGTATAGAAAATAAATGAATGAATGAATGTAACCCACTTGACACAGAAGTCTGGCCTGTTTAAAAAGTTGTCAGTCGGTTTGGTGTTGCTGATGTGCTGCTCTGGCTTCTCCCTATCTGTTTATCTCTCAGTCCCTCTTCCCCCTCTCTCTCTAATTAACTCTCACGATTCTAATCTCATGGTCACATCTACAAGATAAAAATGTAATACACTACAATACTCCGCTGAGCTTAAAATCTAAAGTTTGGGCAAAGTTCATTTTATATATGAAGAATGGAAGCTAAATAAATCTATTGCTGTTTGTAAAGAATGCAAAGTCTTATCACTGGTAGACTGCATTACACTGGTAATACAATACAAATACATCAACAAGACATTGGGGAAACTGGGATGAGGACGCCAGCACCCCAGCCCAAAGACATGGCAAGTCTTAAACACAGACATACAGGACTTCTTCCATCCAAAACTCAACCACATCTTGGCTAAAGCCAGGGTAATAATTGCTTCAATTCAATTCAATATATTAAATTAATAAACTGGACATATTCATATGTCAAATACGAAAACTATTGTTGTTCTCTAGTACCTCATTAATCTTTTTTAATGCAAGTAAAAACACATTTTAGTATTATGTCAAAACATAATGTAAGATGATCGTCTCCTTTAAACAAGAAACTCTTATATTATTTCATATCCCGTTATAGAAAACCAAATTTTACCAAAATCCTACTCAGTAGAATCAGTACCGATGTCCTGCATGTGTCGAGATATTTATAGGACCTTTATTTATTGTAGAGATGCATACCCCTAAACGCTACCATTAAAAACACTGCCCTGTCATTTGGAAACCAAAATGATGTGCTGCACATTTTTGTGGCTCCTAAAATTAATCCAATAACCCTAACCATAATCCTAAACCCTAATCCTGAACCTAACAGTAAATGTCCAATATTTCCTTGGCATTTGCACTTGCGTATTCCAAACCTAAACATGGTGTCCAGTTAAGTACATCAGGGTGTTTCTCAATGGGCATTAATTATTTTCTGTACTTGTATTCTCATGCACTTGTAAATCAACATCAATTGTCACCCAAGCAACGCTCCGTTTCAATTAAAAAGTCTGCATTTAGCCAAACTGTTCAAATGCCAGGATGTGTTCTCACACTGCCACTTTATTAGGCATGCACTGGGTGGTTACTTGAGTGCACTTGTAACTGACAGATATTCAAGTTTGTGAAAACGCTCTTGGTGACATCAAGTTCTTATCTACACGTGTTATTGTGCATCTTCTCATTAGACTAGCTATCTGCATGTCTACATATATCTCCTATTTGGTCTTCCTCTCTGCCACCTGCCTGACAACTCCATCTGTAACATCTACCAATATATCCACTGTCCTTCTACACATGTCCAAACAATCTGTCTGCCCTCTTTGTATCCTAATTTCCAGCCAGTGCTGTCCCTCTGATGTTCTCATTCCTAATCCTGTCCATCCTGGTCAGTCCTAAAGAGAACCATAACATCTTAAGCTCTACCGCCTCCAGTTCTACCTCCTGTCTCTTAGTCAGTGAGACTGTCTCCAAACCATACAACAATATACTACATACAACTACTCTCTTATAGTCATATTTGCAACCCTTTTGTCACACATACTCTTGACACTTTTCGCCATCCATTCCATCCTGCCTGTACAATCTTCTTCTCATCTCTTCTACACTCCCCATTTTTGGACAGTTGAAATTCATAAATTTAAAATAAAAAAATTAACCTTCTATATTAAAATGAATGTATATTTATTGGTGAAGTAATTATTACATTTGTTTTGCAACTTTAATCATTAAAGGCAGGCATCATATCTAGGGTGTGAAACTCTTGCCTTACATACAACCAGTAGTTTGGAAGGGAATGGGTTTCAAATTAGGTTTTTAAGGCCCATCATGTAGTCATCTCAGTTTCTCTTGTGATTTTAGTGCCAATTTCCAACATAAAGGGGTAAATAAGTTTCTAGTCCAGGGAAATAGTCTATGAAATATCCCTGGAGATGCTCCAGTGTGATTGTATTAATGGAGAAACGGTTTCCAATCACCACCAGATGACAGCAGCTCTTGTATTTGTAGGCACATTTCTGAAATTTTCCTCTTGGCGCTAGTTTGACCATAGTGTGATCCTCAGGGAACAAGCGTATAAGTACAGTATGTATGTATGGATGTATGCATCATGCCCTTGCATGATTTGATTTAATATATTTAAATTGTTAAAAAATGTCTACCAAATATAGAAGAAGCTAGGCTGCATTTGTAAAACAGTCTACCAGGTAATGCCAGAAGAACATTCCAACATTCCAGCGTTCGGGGCATTCTGCTTGATTAGCGCGGTCATTCCACTGTTCCTCCCCGTCATAGCTGCAGCCCTGTCTGAACACACTCCCAAACAAAAACAGTCAAGTCCATGTATTTTATTTTAATGTAGTCATCCAAAACTTCAAAAACTTCTCTCCCTGTGGCTCAAAGTTCAAGCGCTTTGCAAACAAGTATTTCCTTAGCAAACTTTTCTTGGAAAATAAATCTCATGCAATAGCTACCGCTGTACATTTATCTAGCTGCAGTGCAAAATCTTTGCTAGCTCTCATTTGCTCCAATATTTGACCAGACACATCCTCAGTCGTGTCAGTGATACGTATAGTCGCTGTATTATCAGAATGTGGTACAGCATCCATTTTCTTGGCCACATCCTCACCGAACATCTGGTGAATATTGTCTTTGGTAGCTGGCATTATCAAATCTTTCCTAATTGTGTGGGGCTTCTTATCCCGAGTAATGTGATAAGAAGCCAAGAATTATGCCATCAGTGCTCTCCCAGAGATTGTGGCATTTTGCACGAATGTCGCAAACTGTCGGGTCAAATGTTCTTCCTTTCTTTGGTTAAAAATAGTCCACTGATTTTTGGCTGAATGTTTTTTAATTAAATGGCATTGGATTTTTGATGGTTTTAAACATGTCTGAGTGGATTTCGAAACAGAGAACATATCTGGGACACTTGTTTCCATTTTTATATGTATCAGTAATTACATACTTTATAAATGCTGCCTCATACTTGCGCAAGTTATCTGCCACTTCTGAGATTTCATACATGTTTTGTCAGATTGGTTATTAGGTTACTCGTCAGGATTTTTTTTCTTTTTCAATTATTGTCCATTTGGCAGAGCTAGTAGACTAGTTAGGTGTAAATATGTCACGCTACTCTGGTTAATTTACGTGCCAGCCAATCAAAGATTACGGATAATAAAATAAAATAGTAATGTTCATATACAAGACAGATTAATGTAATGTAGTTTTATAACAAATTGGTATAGTTTACAGGTTTTTTTACATCTGCTTTAACTTTTCCATCCAACTACCGAGGCCCACATGGCTCCCCCTGGCACCCACTTTGAAAACTTCTGAGTATAGTCCAAATTCCGCATGTGTTCTCGCTGCGCCCATTTGAACAAGGGTGCATCAAGGGTCTTGTCGGTATTTGGGACAGTCATATCCAGGATCTATATCTCACCAAGCGTGGTGAGGTCTTGTACAATGTCAAGTGTACTCTTACATGTTCGAAATTAGAACATCAGTCCTTCCAAATACGTCCGTACCAACTTTACTTTGTTTTGAGAAAAGCCTTGGGATAAGTTAACTGTAAACGCGCCTTAATTTCGCGTCATTTACGCATAAACCAATCAGAGTTGTCGTTTATAAAACCCCGCCTCGTGAACTGGTTTCGAAGGCGCGCGTTTAGG
>JAOUQT010000027.1:7715814-7729013 GCA_025769995.1 Xyliphius kryptos | reverse complement strand
TAACATACGGAATAGTTCATAAGTTCTCACGTTATCACTGAGATGACCTTGTCTCTGATGAACCCGTCTGATTCACCCTGATTATCATTTTACAAACTCCTTCACAGACTCTTTTTTACAGTCTGTTAATCCGTTACCACTCAAATGAGGATGAGTTTCTCTTCTGAGTCTGGTTCCTCTTAAGATTTCTTCCTCTTACCATCACAGGGAGTTTATCCACTTTTGCCGTTCTGCTTGCTTATTAGGGATAAGAATGAACTTGTTTAAACTTCATATTTTATCCCGTATATCCTTTCTGTAAAGCTGCTTTGTCGCAATGCTCCGTTGTAAAAAGCACTATATAAATAAAACGGAATTATATTGAATTTTAAAACAGAACAACCTGGAGACGAGCTGTTTTATTAGCCGCTCACATCATTATTTACAAATGGTAATGGATTAACGGTCTGTGTGCACAAGGTAAACACGTGACGTGGAGATCTGCAGCTCATCAGCTCTCCAGAATGGGTGCACACTGTGTTCGCACGTATTATGACAGTTAGATCCAAACTTCTGGTGGGTTAGGGAGCGCTTGAGCAGGCTCCATACACTCTTTCAGTTGTTTTCTTTTTAATGTTATATATAACAGGGTACATAAACGGAAGGAGTGGGTTATAATGTAAACAAAGTTTAGCATTCCTTGAGATATTTATGACACAAAAAAAAGAAAATGGACAGAGTTTAAATTTTACCACTGGCTGAAAGACAGTCGTCTAAAATGGTAAGTGTCAAGAACTTATTTGTCTACCAATTTTGTCTGCCATGAACTCAATCTGAAAAATAAAAAATATTTGAAAATACAGTGTATGCAGTCATTCTGAGCTCAATGTCATCATAGTTTATATCATAATGTACATTGGAAAAGAACTTTACAAAGTTTGGTAAAATTAAAAATAATAATAGAAATTAAAAAGAAGTACCTGACTACATTTTCTAGATCCCTATTTATCTCCCATCATATAAACTTTGTACCTAGAAAGGTGCTTGTTGAACATTTTTTAAGCTTTGCTGTAATACAGTTCTTGAATCCATACATTAAAATGTTATATATTCAACTTTCTGTACCAAAGATTGATTTTAAACATTTAAAACTTAATTTTAAATACAGCAATATACAATAGTCTGTTACTTCTTATGAATTCTGAATTAATAACTCAAAACAAACTGAGTTTAGATTTGCAAACTGTACCTTTCTAACATAAGACTATACAAAACGTCTTTAAAGGTCAGTAAAGAATGCAACATGAATACATAACAGAGCACGTTTCAGATTTTCGAGCCTACAGAGGACCCCGGTGAGATTTCTGTAAAACTTACCAGACTGAAATGCACTGAAATAGCGGTACACAAATCGTACATTAAATACAGTTAACTGAACACAACACACCAAATACTGACTTTCTGGAATTTATTACAGTTTACTGTACTTTATATTGTTTTGTATTATGAAGATGAATATGAATCATTTTTAAAGGCGTTCGCATTAAAAACCAGCCGACCTTCATTGCGGTTTCTGTCTGCAAAGTGATCCATGTACTTTGTAGAATATGTAGTATGTGGCATTATTTTATGACATACAAACATTTTTATTTTTTTAATTTTGGGCACAGTAATGTATTTCACACAAGCAGTCAAAGATGCCTTTGGTAAACCTGGCACAGTACGTAAAAAAAAAAAAAAAAAAAACAGGGACGGACTTAAATGTAGTTTAATCCTAATGATTAATCCAGTATCCAAATAGAACAGGAGACATGAATCATGTGCGAATGTTTGAAATGGCATTATTTAAAACGTGGCTGGGATGAAGCAGCAGCCAAATGAATCTTCACTGTTGAGCATCAACCAGGCGAACGCTATTCCAGTTAAGTAAACCCAACACGGCACAGGGTTTTCAAACCCACTTCAGACTCTGCTTTTGGAAACGTTCGATATATTTTATTAAATATTTTAAATAATCTCATGCACTTATATAATGTTCTTAACCACCTTGTCTGCAAGTATGTGCCAAAACACAGTTGTCTGAGAGAGAAGACGTCACGGCCAAGCACCAAGCTTATTTCCCCAGTTATTAAGAGGCAACTTATCTTAAAGCAAATGTTGCCAGGTTAATAAGGTGTCCGAGTCAACATGGCCCCGAGTACATCAAACATAAAAGGTAAACAGAGGATGCTTCATATTCATAATGACGTGATAAAATTCGTAAAATTCAACTAGGTTCATAGGCGCTAAAGGTTTTATACGAAGCAATAACTCAGTATCAATATTAATCCTAGCCTTTGATAATTAGGCAAATACAATATAATTATATTCCGGGTGTGTGGGTTTTTGCTTATTAATTTAACTAATATACGTGCTAGCTAACTTGGTAATGAACGGACTAGCTTGATTTCTCACCAACCCACAAAGCAGTTTGCATGCTAACCAGCAAACAAACTAGCAATGTAGCTTTCTAACTACCAAATTAACTAGCTTGCCAGCTATTTGAATAACTGGTGTGTATAAGTTACTAACTTGCTATCTAACCTGCATGCTAACTAACTAGCTTGTCTGCCAGCAAGCCAATTAGCTTACATGCAAGCTAACTAACTTGTTAACTAACGTGCTAGCTAACTAGCTAATCTTAAAAAATTTAATTGTCCCGTAATAATTTTTAAAAAATCAACAGCTAGCTAATGAAAGACTATCAGTATTTAAAATGAGTTTAAAGACTGTTCTCAATATTTAGCACCATTCAGCGACCAGAAATTACTTAAGATTCGAGCTGCGGAGGCTAAGTGCTAATTTCAGTGTGGTCATAATAAGAGTTTATGAGATTCCAATTTTAGCGCATTTAACATGAAACTTGTCTGTACTTTCCCTGTTCTTTCTCTCATCAACAGATGATCATCATCATCTGACTAGTTTCCAGTGACGCCAGAACCTAAAATTTCCAATACTCCTGAAGAATGTTGCATTTTGGGTGGAAACATGAGCCACACCTGCGAAACCCAGGCATCCAACATGACGGTAGATCTGGGTCCACTGGGGGGCCATCAGCCTTGGGAAGTGGTTCTGATCGTTCTCGTGACTGGCACGCTCTCAATTATTACTATCTTGGGTAACCTATTAGTGCTCATCTCCTTCAGGCTCAACCAGAATTTAAGGACCATCAGCAACTATTATCTCTTGAGTTTGGCAGTGGCTGATTTAATCTTGGGGACGGTGTCAATGAACCTATACACAGCCACTATCATAATGGGCCGCTGGATGTTAGGACATTTAGCATGTGACCTCTGGCTAGCACTAGACTATGTAGCCAGTAATGCTTCTGTTATGAACCTCCTAGTAATCAGCTTTGACAGGTACCTTTCTGTAACCAGACCATTAACATACCGGACTAAACGGACACCTAGAAGAGCTGCTCTGTTGATCACAATTGCATGGGTGGTGTCTTTTGTACTATGGGCACCTGCAATATTATTTTGGCCCCATTCTAAAGGAGCACAACAGGACAAGGTGAATTGCTCAATCCCTTTTCTAACAGTCCCTTCTTTAACCTTTGGAACAGCCATAGCTGCTTTCTACCTTCCAGCCAGCATCATGGTTATTCTATACTGGAGAATTTACTGGGAGATTGAGAACAGAGCAAAAGGACTTGGAAAATTTGTCGGTTCAGTTTGTAGCAGTCAGAATAGCTCAGTTAAGGTAGCAAACAAGTGGTCTTACAGTGCCAGAAGCAGTCTCAGTAGCTCCATTGAGACACATCCCAGAACGGGTCCAGAGCTTGCCAAAGAAACATTAGTTGGATGTTTTCCTGCAAGGCAAAAGCAACTTCCTATGGCTCCAGGAAACCTGCCCCTGCCACCACCACTAAGTGAAATCAATAACAAGAAGGAATGCAGCAGCTGGAAGATTGCAGATGAGGATGATGATGCAGCGACCTCTTCGACAAGTGAGGATGAGCAGAAACAAGACAGCAAAGCAACAAATCTTTCCACATCAAATACAGCAGTGATCAAGATGAAGGATCTACAGGTAAAATCAGAATATCAACAGGAAACTGCAGAATTATCTGCTCAGGTTGCAGATACATTATCCGGCCAACCCTCCAAACACTTTTCTCTAAAGAAGAACAGACTCCCGGACCTCCACAAGCAGTCCAAAACCAAAAGGCGGATAAACATGATTATTCGAGAAAAGAAAGCAGCACGAACACTGTGTGCCATCTTACTAGCTTTCATTCTGACATGGACGCCGTACAACATCATGGTCTTGGCTTCTATTTCGTACTGCGTCCCTGAAAAATTGTGGCATCTGGGATACTGGTTGTGCTACGTCAACAGCACAGTTAACCCAATGTGCTATGCTCTGTGTAATGAGTCCTTTCGAGCAACTTTCAAAACGTTGCTACTCTGTCACCGCAGACATGCCAGGAAGTGGCAAACAAGTCACCAGAGCCGATGTGCTTCTGTGAGGCCAAATACATCATGTAAAATAGTGTAATATACAAACATTGGTGTATTAATGCTATAACGACAAAGTCCATAGTAGTACCGTGTTCTGGATAATGCTCGTTCTAGACAGTTTTCCTCAACATAATCATGAAGAGCCACTGCACTGAAGTGCTTTCCCTTTGCCAGATGACATAAAGCATCTGGATATTCGTGTTGTTTACTGAAGCAATGCTATGGTATGCTTTTCTGAACCTGTGCCCAACTTCTTTCCCCCCCATCATCTAAGACTGTGTGTCTTGCTTACCAATTTAATGTCTCGGCTGTGTGCCATTTAAAAAGAGATGGGAAAATATGACTTAATATATTTCCTATACACATTTACAGCTATGCCATTTTGGCAAAAGATCTTATCCAGAGCAACGTACATTTATTTCATTTATACAATAAGTAAACGATGTCCTTATTAGGAACACATGAGAAGAAATATAACACAAGAAATCTTTAAAAATGCAGTAAATTAGGAATGTACAGAGTTAACAGCATGTGAACACTATTTATAAAAATGGTGGCCAAACTGATTGTTAATTAGCTAGTCTGTTATTAAGCATACGGTTAAAGCACTTCATTACATTCTAGAGAAAGATGTTGTTTTACTCCATACGTGTTACATCTCAATCCAGAGTAATTCCCCCATTGCTCTTATAATAAGCTTCACTCTTCTGGCAAGGATTGTTGCATGGTGGTGGGGATTTTCATTCTACCAAAGCATTATTAGGATGGGCTACTGATGTTGGCATGGTGAGGTGTCTCCAATTTCGGTTAAAAAAAACAAATTTATAATGAGGTTGATCTTAGTGATTAAATTAATCCTGGTTTAGATTTAAACTTCTTAATCTCTCATGCTTAATCCCAGTCAAGGTTGTAGAAAATCCGGTGCATAGATGGAAATACAGGGCACAAGACAGGAAAAACCACAGCCACGGAGACACTAACATATGGCAATAACACTAAAAAACACTGGCATACTAATTGTTTCAATGATATTTTAATTAACACGTAATCAAATAATCGATCTTTATAAGTTTTAAAATGCTTTATACAAAAGACCTAAATTTAATCTACAATAATCTATCACCAGATTAGGAATACCTGGCCGAGTAGGTGGCAAATGATCACTAATAAAGTGCCTAATTGGTGATTATATCACTATTGGGTCTCATTGGATGACCTGTGCATTCTACAGCAGAAGGCGGCATTTACCAAATATGGGTAAACAGAGTGATTGACTGAATACGGAAAGTTGTAGCCCAGAGGTGGTCTCAGTGTTTCAACAACAGCTGCACTTGTGGGCTGTTCCACTACTATTGTATCACAGGTGCTCCAATAGTGGACCATTAAACACACCTTCCAGACACACCATGTTCAGTCACGTGTGGTTGATAAGAGAGGTACGCATCGAACTAGCAAAGGTATACTAGGGTGAATTACATACGGGGCATGTTCGCCATCTTCTGTTCCTTGATGGCTTATTGCTGTAATCAAACAAAAAGGTGCACCAACCCACTTTAAGTCAGGTGTTCCTAATTCAGCGATTGTTCAGTGTTCCATTTTACAGTGGTGCTTGAATGTTAGTGAACCCTTTTGAATTTTCTACATTTCTCCATAAATACACTATATTTCCAAAAGTAATTGCTCACTTGTCAAAATTATTGAAATCAGGTGTTCCAATCACTTTCATGGCAACAGGTGTACGAATGCTTCAGCATACCAAGACATTTTGGATAATTCCATGCCCCCAACGTTGTGGAAACAGTTTCAAGCTGGCCCCCTTTTTTCCCCCAAATATGACTGTGCACAAAGCAAGGTTTAAAAAGACATGGATGACACAGCCTCATAAAAAGGAACCTGATAGAACATCTTTTGGATGAATTAGAGTGGAGACTGAGAGCCAGGCCTTCTCGAGCAACATTGTGTGAACTCACTAACGCGCTTCTGAAAAGAATGGTCAAAAATGACCATAAACACACCCCTAAACCTTGTGGACAGCCTTCCCAGAAGAGTTGAAGCTGTTCTAGCTGCAAATGATGGACTAACCTCATATTGAACCCTATGAATTAGCTCATATGCGAGTGAAGGCAGGTGAGCAAATACTTTTGGAAATAGTGTATGACTTAAAAATCATCAGATTATCAAAGTCCTAAAAGTAGATAAAGAGAACCCAGTTAAACAAATGAGACAAAAATATTATACTTGGTCATTTATTTACTGAGGAAAATGATCCGATATTTCATATTTGTCAGTGGAAAATGTATGTGCACCTCTGGAATTAGCAGTTAATTTGAAGGCAAATTAGATTCAGGCGTTTTCAATTAATGGGACGTTGATTGATGCTCATCATGCTAGATAAATGTACAAAGCCATCTATAAAGAATTTGGACTCTTACCAATCCACGCTCAGACAGATTGTCTAGAAATGTATGAAATTGATTCCCTCCCCCAGGAGTGGTTGACCAACAAAGATCACTCCAAGAGCAAGGCGTGTAATAGATAGCCAGGCCACAAAGGACCCCAAGGTTACTTCTAAGCAACTGATGGTCTGTCTCACATTGGCTAATATTAATGTATATGAGTACACTATCAGATGAAGAATTTTGTGGATGGATGAGTCAAAAAAGTGCTTTCTGGTTTAAATAGAAAATGTTATGTTTGGAGATAAGAAAACACTGTATTCCAGCACAAGAACCTTATGCTTTTTCTGAAACATGCTGTTGGTAGTATCGTTGTTTGGGCCTATTTTGCTGGATCTGGGACAGAACAACTTGCCAGGATTGCTAGAACAATAAATTCTGAATTATATCAAAGAGTTCTAAGGGAAAATGTCCAGACAACTGACTATGAACTGGATCTCAAGAGAAGGTAGGGCATGCACCAACTATCTATCTATCCTCAATAAATAAATTAGCAAGTATATTATTTCTGCCTCATTTTTCACTGGGCTCTCTTTATCTACATTTAGGACTTGTGTGAAAACCTAATAATCATATTTATGCAGAAAAATAAATCAAATTCTAAAGGGTTCACAAACTTTAAAGCGCCGCTGTATGGCTTAGCCATAGATGTTGGGGTAAGGTTTAAAAAAAGTGTAAATAAACACTTTTAATTTCATTTGAAAGCTACTTAAAATCCAAAAAAAAAAGAGTTTTCTCTTGAGGATTAAATCCCCCTGAGAATCCAGGTAAATGTATAAATCTCATAGGGAACATAAACATAACAGTGCTAAATAGGTTCCGTTATAGAGAAAAAGAAGTAAATTTTTAAACCACAAAGAAAAAAAATTCCATGTAGAAATCAAACTGCGTAAAAAACAAACCAGAAAATAACAGACATAAAAGTAATAATTTAAAATACGTATATAACGGTAAAGAGTTTATAAACTGTTTAAAATATCTTTATAACTTACTGTTTTTTGCCAAATATTAAACCCACATATATCTATACTGTTGAACATTATATCTCGCTACATCATCATTAATGGCTGTTAATTTAATTAGGTTGTAAAACATTTTTACGCCTACAAACAAATACAGCGCTCAAACAAATACATGAATTTTAATAATAGTATAGCATCAACTCAATTCAAATTCAGGGATACTGATGTGGTCAGTTAAGTAAATTCGGGTCTGAGGTTAGCTAGGTTCAGCATCACTTCTGAATTGTGTGCACAGGTAGGGTATTAAGAGTATGGAGAAGCAATTACCCAGGGATAATTAGGCGAGGCCAGAGAGGGTCATTAAGGACTTAGCAGTAACAGTGTCTGCTTCTTTGTGCAAGAGAGAAGACAATGAGCACTGCCAAAGCTTTACTTAATGACATCTAGCAAGCCACAGGTGTGAATGTGACTGACTAAACAATAAGAATAAGAAACGGTCTCAGTGAGGGAGGCAGTGTACCTGTATTGGGCCCTGTGCCATAGAGGCTGCTAGACATTTGCAATAAAACACCAGAACTGGCAGATCCGCCACTAGCAGTGCTTTTCAAAGATCAGGACAGGGTTCACCTGAGCACATGTGACAGGGTCAGGAGACACCATTTTAAAAAGTTATGCCAACAACACCCTGCCTACTATTACAGTATGTATAAAGGATGTATAAAGTAATTAGACCCATTGTCAGTCCCACACCGGTGCATTTTAAGGTTTTTTCTGTGTGCCAAACAATGCCCAGCATCATGTGGCAAAAGTATGGAGGCAGTTTATAGTCTCTATTGACCATATAAAATGCTGAATACTTTGAGTTTCTGCAACGTACTTTCAGATACATTTTCAGCTGTGATTTTCGGAGTACCTTTGAATTCCACCCTTTAAAGAGCGATCATTTTCATTTCTATTAAATAATATAGCATCACTTCATTCCTAACACATTACTCAGTCCATATCAGGAAGGATATTCTGCAGGATTTTTTCCTATTGATATCTGATGTGTTTTCAAAGTGTTCCTTTAATTTCTTCTGCAGTGAATGTGAAGCGACTGACAGGTTTGTTACTGACTGATTGAGAAGTCAAGATCGAACATGTTTAACATTCGGCTCTTTTCCACTTCAAATCTCGTCCCAGGTAATTGGAAACAGGTAGAATTTAGTGTCTGCTTAGTTGCAGCTGCATTTATAAACCTTTTATAACCGAGTCTTATTTTGAACTGGTACTAAATATGAATAGCCAATTTAAAAAAACAAATAAAAACAGCTGTACTGTATCAAAAAAAGTGATCTTTATTTACTGTATTAATAATGGTTAGCTGAGTCTAACGATATAACAGGAGAACTAGATATGAACTAAAAATTCCAATCCAATATGGAAACTGCTATTTCAAGTGCAACAAATGTTTGAGTACTTTTTGATAAGTGGTACCTGGTGCACATGCATATAATGTTAAACTGTAAATTACACTAGAGTATGGTCAAAGTGACAGGTGCTGGAAGCAACACTCAAAGTATTGACAGCGGCTTGACTAAGTAACCGACTTGACAAAATCGTGCCAACCTCTTAACTCACAGAATGCTTTGTTTCTGTTTTTAAGAAATCAGGCCCCATATTGCATTTCATGCTAAACAGTGCATTAGTACTGGATTAGCTAGTTCTGACAACAATCTGAAAAAATCTAAAACCAACCTGAGTTACAAATCATTACAAAACAAAAATAAAATAAAATAAAACAAATTCACAAAACATCCTTACATGAATGTATATGTTAAAGGATTATATGCCACATTGTCTCCTGAGCCATCTTATATGCTAATACAGTATATGTTTAACTTTATTTAAACTTTAAAGAATATTTATTTTTTTTACTTTTACAAACTAAACATCCTTTCAAATAGATACTCGTCAAAGGACGCTGCTGTGCCAACTGAACACATCAATGGCACTAGGGGGTGATTCGTATTGATTTTTAGAATCTAATTTTTAAATACACACCTTTATACGTGTTACAAATATGTAAAAACTATGCTATCACTTGCCTTACAAACAAGAATGCTGATTGGTTTCAACTATAACTCGGTAGCTAGAGATGTAATAACCATAGGAGTAGTAAATGTTAGATAGCGAGTATTGTGTGTCTTAGCTGTTTACTAATAAGCATGATGTATAACCTGAGCAGGTAGTTAGACAGTTGGCCAGGTTTGGATTAGTCTGTTATCGCAATAGTGATCTTTTTTTTTTTTAGATTAATAGCTGAAAACAAAAAGCAGTGGGTAGTTTAAAACTCAGAACTGTGTAACAGTCATATTGGAATTAAACCAGGCAAGAGAGATCCATTTTCCTTTTTAGCTGTTATCCCTGCCGTTTAATCATTCAGACCCCCTTACATTAAGGATACAGTTTAACTACTAGTATTTTACCCTTGTTCAGTACTTAGCATCTCCCTCCTTATATATTTAAATCTCACTGAGTATAAACTGAGGAGTGAGAATGCAGGTCCTGTGTTCTGCAGTAGGTCCATCATGATGGAGGAGCGTTCTGGTTCTGGTATATGGAAGCTTTTTCTTTCAGCAGGGCCAAGCATAGGTGGCAGCTCCAGCTTCCTGCAAAACAGAGAGAGAACAGTAGGTTAATCCCGGGTGAATGGACACCACAGAAACCAGGGTCATGGAAGCCATCTCTTTCAACTGTTGTATATAAAACATTTCCACTCTTAATGAAGTGCAAGACAGCACTCACTGAGCATCAGATACACTGACGGCTTTGTTCCAAATCCATGTGAATGACTCATTTAATATTCAGTACTGCAATATCAGACAGCCTCTCTTGATTAGCAGTGTTGCTCGCGTAGGTTTTTAATTGACACAGGCAATAACTTTATTGATAAGCTTTTGTCTTTCCATTTTAAACCCAAGTAAATCTGGAAGTAAATCTTAGAATTCATAACAGAATCTACATAACCATTAAAAAAACCCATCTGGTGATTCCACGTAGCAAACAGGGGACATTTGCTGGGACATACCATACAGCGTGGGTCAAAAAGCTTCACCTGGGCT
The DNA here is from genome assembly GCA_025769995.1 of Xyliphius kryptos. Classification (NCBI taxonomy): domain Eukaryota; kingdom Metazoa; phylum Chordata; class Actinopteri; order Siluriformes; family Aspredinidae; genus Xyliphius; species Xyliphius kryptos. The sequence continues at coordinate 7,718,007 of JAOUQT010000027.1, read as the reverse complement.
TTTAAAACAGTGGACACTCATAAAGAGTGGGTGCACAGACTTGCAGAAAGAACACTGCTCTCAATTCTCATTGGAACAATTGATAAATATTATCTTTTTAAATACATTATGCCATTAAAGCTTAATTGCTATTTCAAATGTCGCACTCTGCCGGGGTTGAAACAGGGAAAGCTTGGTGTTTAATAATTAAAAAAAAGAAAGGACAAGCAGAGCTATGAAAGGTTCTTGTAGCCATCCCCCCAAATGGCATCCATGGATTGGGAGCTATAGTGTGCAAGTGTTATTTATTACCTTCGGGAGGCTCTGACATAGGCGGAGTGAGGCAGTACATGTGATAGCCTCGGTCACAGTCATCGCAGAAGAGAAGCTGGTCCTGTGGAGAACCAGGAAATATTTAATTACCCACAATACACTTGACAAAGTTAAGTATATTAGGTACATTTTACACCGTTATTTTTAATAGTATAGCCTGTTAATTAGTTGTGTTACGGCACACTTTCTGCACACAAGCGTCGTAAAAATCCAAGTACTGATCAAATTTATATATCACCACAGTATAAATATACTATGTGCATGTGACTTGTAAATCAAACACACATCATTCTCAGAGGTGCCGCATAAGTTGCAGCATTTGCACTCGATGCACTGCCAGCGGTACGTCTTCACCGCCGCCATCATCACTGGGGTGAACTGCAAACATGAGGGATGACCTGAAAAATACACAAATTTCCAGTAATGAAAGAAAGCTAGCAAACTGACAACACACTATCTGACCCACACTGGTTTTCGAGTTACAGGAAAACATTTTTTCTATATAAAATATCCTTTTATACCAGATCGGCCACAATCGGAGCAGGACACCAGCTCTTCTGATTGGCCAGTTTTCTGGTTCATGTTGGAATCACCCAGACAGAAATCGCAGTAGTTGTTGGGCAGTGCCAAACCATCAGGACCCTTCTTAGGGGCTGCTAAAAACAAAAAATAAAAACACAAATGTCAATATATAAAATAAACTTCTGCGCAAAATCTTACACATCTTTAGCATAAATGTTGTTAGAGATGTTTACTTTGATGAATTCAAGTATAGTCTAGCTTTTTTAAACATTAACAACAAAAAGAATTATACAAAACGTATAAATAAAGAATGCAACATACCGGATGATTACAGTGATTAAAACATGTCTATTGGCTAAAGCTTTATAACAGGTCATCTGTGAATTAATATCTTGTCATATTGACTATTTTAATTCACTGTATCTGGGCATATGCAAGAAATCATTGTTGCGGCTGCAACTTATAAAAATGCTGCTGTTAGGATGCTAACTGGTACTAAGAAATGAGATACCTGCTTATGGCATCACTGCACTGGCTACCTGTTTTTTGCAGGATTCCTTTTGAAAGTTATTTTATTTATAATATGTTTAAATCAGGATTAATATCACATCTTTATACATAAGATTTGAATTGCTAAGTGCTGTAAAGTTTGTTACTGTACAGGTTATTCTATCTTATATGATTGTTTTATCTATATGTTGATCTAAATGCCTAGCTTGTCGTGCCTGTACTGCACAGCATTTTGTTATGATGAATGTGGTTAAAAATGACTTATTTTAGCTTACTTATACAATAAATAATCATAAAAAATTCTGTGTCTGGTCACATAGGCAATGGGCTGTGTAGTGAACCTAATTGCGTGCTACTGGAAGATTCCAATAATGGGCAGACCAGAGAACATGAAGCATATAGAACTTTCCAGTTAACATAATGTAAAGCAATGGCCACCAACCAGTCGATCGTGATCATAATAGTCGATCGCAGTAAATTGACGTCTTTAGTAATAGAGAAGATATTATAACTGCATTCTAACCCATTCATCCCTTTCTCGGACGCATGAACATAAAGGGGTTAGACAATGAATCTGAAACACCTTGTTTTAGACCACAATAATTTATTAGTATGGTGTAGGGCCTCCTTTTGCGACCAATACAGAGTTAATTGCACAGTGGCCAGAGGGATTTTAAGCCATTCTTCTTGCAGGATAGTGGCCAGATCACTACGTGATGCTGGTGGAGGTAAACTTTTTCTGACTTGCTCCTCCAAAACACCCCAAAGTAGTTTTTGATGCATCACAAAGACTTGCTGTCTTGGTCACAGATGCGCCAGCAAGACGTGCACCAACAATTTGTCCTCTTT
>JAOUQT010000027.1:7689935-7704089 GCA_025769995.1 Xyliphius kryptos | reverse complement strand
TCCCTCTGACCACTGTGCAAGACTTGTATGTGTCATTCCCAAGATGAATTGACGCTGTATTAGCCGCAAAAGGAGACCATACACCATACTAATAAATTATTGTGGTCTAAAACTAGGTGTTTCAGTTTCATTGTTTAACCCCTGTATATCATATTTGCATCCCCTGAATTATAGTTAATCATCACTTTTTGTCTTTTTTGCATCATGATTGCTCTTGTACACTAGGGGGCATGCATTACTTTTTAGTGTTTTTTTAAATCCATTTTAATGGACAAGACCGTGGTGTACCACCTATTTATTTCTATTAACTCGCATGTAACAGATAAATTCATATAGCAAGGAGTTAGGAAGGTCATAGATGCTACACCTCAATCAAAAATGTTGGCACCCTTGAAAATTCATAAACAAAAATAAATACATGGAAGTGTAGTACCAGTTTTTAATGAAGAACACAGAATCCAATTCATATTAGATGTTCTGATATTCTAAGATTAGTGTATTACAGACACACACAACAAAGACCACACCACACAGTCAGATGGACAAAGAGCCACATTTTTGTCCCTGGGTGCAACATGGATACATGACACACTGTACAGACATATAAACTCACACAATACACAACCTCTGTGTGAAATACAACCACAAATTCAGGGCTCTGACCAAAATGGCAACATGATGAAGCAATGATGCTAAGTTCAGTTCAGCCTTTACACTCCAGAATGAAGCAAGAATTTCTATATTGCACAGAGGCACTGAGACATAATCCTTGTGGACATAAAGGCGTGAACAAAACCTCTTTTTTTCCAGAAAAATTAGGATTATGGAAGAAAAAAGAAACCACCAATTTTAGATATCATTCAGTGTTTCTTAATCCGTGAACTCTAAAGAAATTGATCAAATGATATGTTATGCTAAAGGTTCACATTCATTTGCCACACAGGTATAGTATGTAATACTGGATCATTCACGCTAGTCTAATCGAATCTACACGTGGCTCATTTGTTTGATTTGGTTCTCTTTATCTAGTTTAACGTCTTGTGCGACAATCTGCTGAAGATTTTATGCAGAAATATAGAAAATTCTAAAGAATCACTGTAGCTATATTATTTTGTTAGCATTGCCAAGGCAGCTAAATAAAGTCCCTTTTCATTGTGCTGTAAAAGGATTAGGAAACACTGGCATTATTTTGTTAACAGTTAATTATTATTGACAAAAATTTGCAGCCCACAGGATAGTTGCCGGCGCCCTCTAGCAGGCCGAGCAGGGAACAGGACCCTCTGGTTTGCTAGAGCACTCGGTGCAGAAAGCAATGAAAATAAGTGATGGGGTTTAGGTGTAAAGCTGGACTCTGAACACTTGGCACTGGTGTTGGTACTCACACGCTGCTGTGCAATGTAGGATTTGGGCACAGAGTGCGGTTTACAATCCGCTTTTGTACCAGGTTTAGGTTCGGCATTCGGGAAATCAGATACGGATAGGGACTGCAGGTAAGAGAAGTGTAACAGTAACACAGTTATGCTGCATGTCGGGTGTCAAGTTAAGGTCGCACAAAGAGACAAACATGAACTACATATCATGGTACAGGGCCTTGGACTACACACAAACATCTCTTACACAATTCCAATATTAAAAAAAGTTGGGACGCTGTGTAAAATATAAACCATAAGAGCATTAGTCATCAAAAGAATTGCTAATAAAAAACAGCTGGAGAAGCAATTTGCAAATAATTCGCACAATATAAATAAATTTCATAGGGATATAAATAGAGCGCTACAATGAGGTAGAGTTTTCAAGAACAAAGATGCGCAAAGGTTAACCAAACTAAGAAAAACTGCATGTTTTCAACGTTTCCATGTTCTACTGTACAGTAAATGATTGAATTCTGTTTTTATTTACATTTCACACAGCATTCCAATTATTTTGGAATTGGGGTTTTATATAGAAACATAAGAGTAGACTATGGATGGAAAAATATATTCACAGAACAACATTTTAAGAGAACAAACACACACAACAGTACGGTGTTTAACAACATGCACATGTATGTCAGTAGAGTGCTGAAGGTGTGTAAATCCTAACCTGTGAAGTGTCCTGGTCACTGTGCACCCCATTAACAGGCACTGACTGGTTCAGTGTAGTCTGGTCCAAACTCGTCCTAAAGAAAGAGAGAGTGCAAAAGAGAGAATGGGTGTTAGAGAGAAATTCGCAAAATGGACAGGCACTCATTTAATGGAATTAAAAAAATGTACACAAATACAATGTACCTTTGTCCAGATTCATATTCAACCTCAGATTGTACCACTTCTTCTGCGGGGGGAGGTGTAGCGGGTCTCAGTGCCCTTTCCTCCTCTTCCTTCCTTCTCTGAATCTCCTGCTCCTCCAGCTTAGTGTGGAATGCAGGTAATGAATAAAAGAGTAAGTTGAAGAGATATGTGTTTGTGCGTGTGTGTGTGTATATGTGTGTACCGTTGTGAGCTTCTCCAGCTGAGTGAAACGCTCTTCCCAGCCAGCAGCGAGTTTCTCAAAGGCCTCATGTCGTTTAATAAGACTCTCCACCTCATCCACGTTGGAGCCGAGTTCGGACGTGCGCACCAGAGGTTCCTGACCCACTAACCACGACTCAGCAACTGAAGCATCTCTGCCGAACTGCAGCACCTCCATGACTGTAACACACACACATACACAGAGAGTGTTTCAGAGAAAGAGCAGCTAGTAGCTTTACAGAGACCTGCGTACTGCATCTGAGAACAGATTTACAAACCCACCTGCGACTGATCAACATACTCCCCCTACATACTCATTCATCCACTCAGACACACACTTATCCAATAATCCAGCCACTGACTTACTCATCCTCTTTAACCCAGCATCTCACTCACTTACCAATCTGTAGATGGTTCATTTTGTCCTGCCACTTCTGGTTGATTTCGTCCCTCTTTTCCTGAAGCTGCGCCAGCTTCTCACGAATCTGCAACATAATCAGATACAATGTGTGTATAGGTGTGAGAGCGAGAGGCTAAATAATGTTGTTGAGAAGTGTGTGGATATGTGTGTGAGCGCACCTCGTCTGAAGCATAGTGGCTGTTTTTGATTAGTGTGTGTCCCATGTCGGTACAGGTGTTGAAGCTGCCTGATCGTGCCTCAATCTCTGCTTTAATGCCCTGGTGGTTTGCAATGACGAGACCAGCTGAGGACACGTCCCTAACACACACATGATCATCGAAGTTACTATATAAATATCTGTAATATTTGTAAATACAGTACGTTGATTTACATAATATTGTGCTTTTATTTTGTGTGTTTGTCCTAAAAAACCTAGCATTACAAAAAAATGTAAAACAACAGGATGTGCTGGATCTAGTGGTATTTTAATAAGAGCATCCTATAATCACTAATATTGCAGAATTTTCAGGTTTTTAACAATTTCAGCATTTCTTATTGTTTTTTTGTGCTCAAAGGCAGAGTAATTCATGCTAATTCATGCTAATTCATTGCAAAACCATCCAAAGTCTAGCTTTGGATGTGTGAGTATAGATATAAATGCTTCAAGCAATATATACAACTGCTTACATAAAGTGTAGAATTTTGTTATGTTTGTTGCATAAGCACACCTAGGACTGTCGTGAGACTGGATCTGTAAGTTAATGCCATCCATCCACAGCATCAGATCTCGGACCATGTTAAAGAAGCGGAACTTCTCCACCGTGTCCAATAAAAGCAAACGCCTTGCTTGAGTGGCAGACAGAAGCTCCTCCCACGCCTGGGTAACAGCACGCTCATGCCGATGAATGTCATCGGCCTTCTCTCCTGCGTATGCTTTCTGTAGGCGTGCTGCGTCATCCTGCACTTGTGTCACCTACAATAACATATACAGATTGCCAAAATAAAAATTTACTGTTTGCCAATTAGATATAATATGGCGTTTTAATCTCGAACATACAGGCCGCAGCCCGTTCTGACCTGCCCACTGAGTGCGTGCACATCATGCTCGTAGGTTGTGTGCTGCCGGTGAAGGTGCTGTACGGTGTTGAGATCGCGGCCCAGCTCGGCAGAGTTCAGTGCCTCCCTCTTATTGCGTATACGTGCCAGCACCTCACGAGCATCCTGCTGAAAGCGCTGCAGCTCGTACGAAGCAGCCAACATCTGAGTGCGTGTGTCCATGAGCTCCAGCAGGTCGGCCCAGGCCTCGTTCAGGCCATCTTTCCACTCGGCTACACTAGCGTTTTCTGGGTGGCCTGACTCAATCAGAGCGTCTGCCTGGGCATTCACTGCATCCACACGCTCTTGTCCTATCGCACTCGTGTCCCGGGCAAATTCTCTAAAACGATCGCGTAGCATCTGAAAGGGAGAATAAGACGAGTACTACTTACAGAAAGAAATTATTATATAGCGTCACTGCTGGGAACCAGTACAGAAACTGATATCACATCTTCTGTGGTACAGAAAAATACATACCCATTGGATTGGAGCAAATATGTAATGTAAATGCTAATGAGGAAAAACTGATAATAGACCATTTTGGTGCACCTGTTGAAAGACTTACAGTGACATGCTCGTAGTCCTGTCCGAGCTCATGCGAGCCGGCAACCACTTCCCTCTCAGCAATCCATTGCTCCAGATCATCCACTTCTCGCTTAAGCTGTGTGAGACGCAATCGCTCCTGCAGCTTCCCTCTCCTCTCCTCGGCCAGGTCCTTCAGCCCGGCATACAGTTTATCCACCTGAGCCTGCCTCAGTGCAATTCGCTCACTGGCAGACACACAGAGACGGAGAGTGTTAGAATAACGGTTAACAACATAGGTGGTTTTAAATAGCTTCTTGGAGAGGAATAGGCCATATTGCTTCTTACCTCTCAGGATGGTCACCATCCAGCATGCCTCTGCTACTGTTGGCCAGCTGGTGGATGGTCTGAGCATAATCCTCCAGTGCCTGTTCCAGAATCTGGTGCTTCTTCACCATTATCAAAGCACTCTGTTCGTCCTTTAGAGACAATTGTAAAAGTTTTATAATTATTAACGTACATTCCAAATATTAATACTGGTCCTCTTATAGACAGCAATAAATGTGTAATAAACAAAGTTTCATACTAAACACACTCACCTTAGCTTTCTCTTCAGACATCATGTGCAGCTCCTGCTCTCCCATCCAGGCCTCGGCTTCAGCGGCATCTGTGTAGAACTGCTGGGCTCGATGAGCCTCCACTAGGCGTGTGTGTCTCTGCTCCGTCTCGGAGATGAGCCGAGCCCACAGATCCCCGAGCTCATTCAGATGTTCCTCCAGTACTGCCTGGCGCCCATCGCCCACCTCTACTTCCTGCCTGGGGGTCATGTTGCGCCCGTGGGCTTGCAGGTCATCTATACGTGGCTGGTGGCCCTGGATCTCTTTTTGCAGGGTCTGAAGATGAAGAGAGAAACCAGAAAGTGATGTCAGTGGATAAGTACTTAAAACATTTGATATATGGTATTATAATTAGTTACGAACATAACCTTTGGAACTAACTAACCAGATCATTTAAAATACAATTACGACACACTATTATTAATGTATCACAATTAACAGTAAATGCAACATTTCCAAACATGTTGTTGTTAAATATTTTAAACCGTGTATTACCTGGTTCTTTTTAATGAGCATCTGGACACTGGGCAGGTCTTTGCCATGATCTGTAGATGTAGCTAGTGGCATTCTCTCCTTGACCCACAGCTGCATGAGAACACAAACATAATAAAATGTGTGCTTTATACATGTATATTATTTGGGTGTTGGTTTTACACAAATCTCATTTATTTAATATAAAGCCTACCATTCAGAAGCAAGAAACAAGATTTTGCATAATGCACTTCATTTTTAGTGTGTGAAATCAACTACAAAGCTCTCAGAATGTCTCTTATGGCGCTCTTCTACTCCAGCTGTGCACATCCTTGGCTTTCTTTCAATCACCTTCATGATGTAGTCACCTGGAATTGTTTTCAGTTAACAGCTGTGCCTTGTCAAGAGAATTATTTAAATGTCCAGTACTTTTAATGTGTTCGAGACCATCGGTTTTGCTGTGAAGTGGTAGAGTTGGTATACAGCGAATAGCCCTTTCGAGTAATGTTTTAATCCATATTATGGCAAGAACTACTCAACTGAGTAAAGAAAAATGGCAGTTTAAGACAGTTTACTTTAAGAAATGAATGTCAGCCAATCTAAAAAAAAAATCAATAAGTTTGAAAATGAAATCGCAAAGACCATCAAACCGGACCGTTCCAGGAAAGGAATACCAAGAGTCACTTCTGTTGCACAGGATAAGGTTATCAGCCTTAGAAACCCCTAGTTAATAGCACTCCAGATTTGAGCTCAACTAAATTCTTCACAGACTACTCGAAATCAACTGTTCAGAGAAGACTGCATGAATCTGGATTTATGGTCAAATTGCTGCAGAGAAACCACTTCTAAGAAAGAACAAGTGGAAGAGAATGGCTTGGGGAATAGAACATATAAATGGACATAAGACCAGTGGAAAATTGTCCTTTGGTCTAATGAGTCCAAATGTGAGGTTTTTTCGTTTCTAAGGCTTTCTAAGATGCAGAAAAGGTGAGCAGATGGTTCCTACCTGAAAGTAAAAGTGATATCTTTTGCCACTATGTTTGCACACAACGGAATCGGTCCTCTGCATTTAACCCATCCGTGCAGTGAAACACACACAGGTGAAGTGAGCACACGTGCCCGGAGCAGTGAGCAACTGGAGGTTAGGTGCCTTGCCCAAGGGCACTTCAGTCGTGACTTGTTGGTACTTGGAATCAAACCAGGGACCTTCTGGTTGCAAAGCTGGTTCCTTAACCACAAACCCACAACTGACCTGTGTCGTTCCCACTGTAAAGTATAGAGTAGGAAGTGTGATGTTATGGGGTGCTTTGCTGGTGACACTGGCGGCGATTTATTCGAAACACAGCATTCTGCAGCAACATGCCATATCATCAGGTTTGTCAATTGAGATGGTTTAGGATGAATTGGACTGCAGAGTGAAGGCAAGCGACAAAGTGCTCAGCACCTCTGGGAACTCCTTCAAGACTGTTGAAAATCATTCCAGGTGACTAGCTTATGAAGCTGATTGGGAGAATGCAAAGTTTACTTCATGGTTTTGCCCCTACTTGACTTGCTTGGAGCCTGCTCACTCTGCAGGGACTAAAAATCCACCAGTTCCCAGTTAACCATGACCAAATCCAAAAGCCAAAACTTGACCCGTAAATCTTTTTTCAAAGATGACTATTTTGAACGTGAATTCAGTGTATGAGCCTCACAATCTCATCCTCTAGGTCTCTGTTGAACTGGTGGGCCTCTTTAGATGCTAGCAGGTGCTGTCGTCTCTGTTGTAGAGGATTCTGGAGCTGAGCGAAATTGTCCATCACTCTCCTCTGTTGCCCGTCCACCTCCCCAACCCCGGCTTCCTCCGGAGACAGAGCCAAGGCCTGCGTCTGCAGAGACTGTACCTCCTTTTCCCGCATCTCCATCTGGTGCTCCAGCATCTGACAGAGACATACACACACAAAGAAATAAATCATCTATATCCGAATGGCTTCTTATATATATAATTTATATATCTCATTACCCTGAATATATGAATCAATGAGTTTTTGAAATCGACCTTTAAAGTCATATTATTATTTCTTATATTTCACTATTGTGAATCAATTAATAGAATTTTTGCAATCAATTCCAAAGCTTTAGAAGTGATTCTTATATTTCAGTACCCCGAATCAGTGAAATGGCACATTTTTATTTACTCCAAAGCTTTAGAATTGACCCTATTACATCAGTGTACCCGGGCTGAATTCAGCAACTCTTTATATTCAACCCTAAAGCTTTAGAACTGAATCTTTTATTTTATTATCTGAAATTAGTGAACTGACTCTTTATACTGGTTAAGAGTTTAAACTAGCTAGTATTTCAGCACCTTAATTGACTCTTACTCAAAATGTCAGTGCCTTCACCGACTCTTTAGATTCAACTCTAAAGTTATAAATAAGTTTCTAGAATAATTTATCATCTGGAATCAGTGACTCGACTCGTAGTTATCATCATTGCATTACAATTGACTATGTCAGTGCCCTGGCACAATAAATTCACTCCAATCGATTTGATTCCAAATCTTTAGAACTGACACTTATATTCTTATTATCCAGTTCTTCTCAGGATTCTATTATTATTTCGGCCACAGTTAGGTTCGTCGATCAGTTTGTCATTTGTTTCCATGCAAGTGTACCTGGTGTTTCTTTAGCAAGATGTTGACACTGGTCAGGTCCTTCCCGAAGTCGTCGCTCAGCAGCTGTGAGGAGAGGTTCTGCAGCCATGTGTCGAGAGCTGAGCAGCTCTGGGTGAAGAGTTCTGTGCGGTTGGCATCAAATAGACACTGTGCTTTGGTCTGTGTGGTGGTCTCCAACAAATCCCACTGTCTCTGCAGCTCGCGCATGGTCTCAGATACTGTTTCCTCCAGCTCTGGCTTCTCCTTAACCAGAGCTTGACCCTCCTGTGTGTGCAAGACAGAATTTAGAGTAAGCAGTCGCTGATGTTTTAGTTCTGGATTAATGCACACTGACATTTAAGTGCATGAATCTGTGTGTGTATACACGCGCGTGTTTATATACATGATCGCAGTCCACTTTATTAGGAACACCTTGCTTATGAACCTCCTTTTCCTTCCGAACTGCCTTAATTTTCCATGGCATACTTTTAAAAGAAATAATATTGTGCATTCTTTGGTTGTAACAAGCAGTTATTTAAGTTAAAGTTGCCATTCTATCGTCTCTAACCAGTCTGCCCATTCTCCTCTAACCTCTCATATTAACAATTATCAGCATTACAACCTTCACTCACTGGATATTTTCTCTTTTTCTGGCCATTCTCCGTAAACCCTAGAGATGGTTGTGTGTTAAATTCCAATAGATCTGAAGACTCAGACCACTCTGTCTGGCACCAACTACCATACCATATTCAAAGCTTCATAAATCAGCTTTCTTCCCTATTCCGATGCTTGGTTTGGACTTCAGCAAGTGGTCTTCACCACCTCTACATGCCTAAATGCATCAAGCTGCGGCTACATAATTAGATGAAGGGATATTTGCGTTGAATTGAGCAGATGTACCTAATGGTGGCTGGTGAGTATATATGTATGTGTAAATACACACTTTATCGATTTTGTCCAGCCAATCCTTGTTGGATGCCAGTTCGGCCATGAAAGCTTGGTGTTTTTGCCACTTGCTGTGCAGGTTCCTGGCCTCATCATACGTCATGTCCTGAGCTGTTAGCATCTTCTCATTAATCCACAATGTCAGCTACAAAACAAAACATGGGGACAGAGAAAGGAAGTGAATAATATACATTCTGTTAATTTATAACTTTTTAACCAAAACCAAATTTGCTTGTGGCTCTGCAGAAAGTAAAACAAGAGCACTTTTGTGATTTTCTGGTGTGTGTGTGTGTTTGTGGTTTTGTGCAGGTTTATACCTCCTGTCCATCCTGAAGGAAGTGTTGAAGCTCTCTATTATCCTTCAGTTTACTCAGAAGCTCATTAGCCGCCTGTTTGTTCTTCTGTAGCCTAAAAAAAATTGAACTATTTAAAGACGGGATAAAACATGGTGCTGGGGTAAAAATCAAGCAACAGAACCGGGCCAGCATTTTATTAGCATCACTCTACAGTTGCCATATGATTACTAACGAAGTGCCAGGTTATATTCACAATTGGCAACAGCTTCACTGCAGTATGGTTCCAAACCACGGTATCAAGAGTGTACTAAGAGTGGATGAATTGTCCACAAACAGCCAAAGGTAACACATTTGCCGATACTTGCTATAATTTGGCAATATGAGGGGCAAACTTGTGGTGCTGCAGCAGCAGTGAGTATGTGTCAACTTGCATATGAAGTATACATGTTGTAATTGATCAAACAGTTGGACTAATCCATCCCGTTACCTCTCCTCAATCGTGTCAGCTTTCTCCTGGATCTTGTCGGCCTTGGCATTGCCTTCAGATACAAGGCGCCGCCCCGACTCAACCACGCCATTAATCTTTTCCTCACTGGCCTCCATGGTGGTAAGAAAGTCCTCGTGCTTCTTGATAGACTCCAGTGCCCCCTCCAGGCTTGATGGAAGCTCAGTGTGTGACAGAACATACTCCTGAGTGTACAGACAGAAATGACAAGTATAAAAGTCAGGTAATTAGATCTAACCATCATTTTATTCTTTTCACCTCTTATTCTGCAGTCTCTAACCTGATTGTTTAGGAAGCTCTCCGCCTGTTTAGCATCCCGGAGGAAAGTCTGGAAGTCGAAGGCCTGGGCCAGAATGCACTGTCTGCTGTCCCACATCCTGCGCAGATCCTGCCAGCCCGTGTCCAGAGCCTGCAGCCGTTGAGCCAGAAACATGTACTGTGCGTCTGTCTGGCCCTGGGTCACCTACACACACACACTTTGTTTATATGTTTTACATTTCTTTTTTCTATAAAAGTTTAAATTATTATTATTATTATGTAATGCCATCTTGTGCATCTAATTTTTAACTTGTATAGTATATAATACATAATAATTCAAAATCTACAATAAAATTAAAGACTGCTTAATAATAATTCTGAATCACTACTTCTTGTATTAGAAATTCTCACCTCGGCACCAGTGGCCTTGAGCCTCTCGTAGTCGTCACGGTAATTGTCCACCTCATTCTTGATGGTTTCATGCTGAGCCAGGAGTTGCTCTGCCTCTGCAAGAGATGTGGGTGTGTCCTCTGAGGCCACTGCAGTCTGCGTGCGGGACAGCCATGCCTGGAAGTCATCAAGGTTCCGCAAAAAGCCTTGGAGCTTGGACGCCTCACCCAGGCCTTCCTCGCGCTTCTTCATGGTGCCGCACAGCTCCTCCCAAACCTCCTCCATGTCGGCCAGCCGCACCTGGATCTCTTCAGCCTGCTCAGGGTGCTCAGACGCTAGTTTCTCAGACTCTGCACGCTGACTGCCAAGCTTCCCCTGGAGGACAGAGAGAAGAACGTCATATAATGTAAAGTGTGTGTGGGCAGATGTGTGTGTGGGCATGTGTGTGCAGCTGACCAATGATTATCTTGCAAAAAAAACCTTACATAAATTAATTTATATTCAGTTTGATGAATGAGACCCATCTTGACAGTGTAAATGACTTCTCTTATTCTATATGTCCACAGGTGTATATAAAAGAATGTGTGTAACCTCTGAGGCTTTGCTTTGCTCAGGGTAACATAATAAAACAAGTATGAGCATGCACGTAAGACAACATGTCCTCGAACTCACAGCCTCGGATATTATTGACATAGACTTATAACTTTGTTATAGATCTACTTGTATGTTTATTTTTGCAAAAATTCTGCAAGGCCATCTCCGTTCATAAAATTATTTTATATTGCCCAATGTTACTTTCTTATCTTTCTTTAAGTGTAACAAGAAATGTCTCGGAAGAACTGTGCATGATTATTCAAGACACTCTCTTTAACCTAGTAGTAAATGATTGTACAGTATATTTAATGTCGTAGTCAAATGCAAAGACATATTGTAAAGGACAGGTACATAATGAATGTTTTTTAAAAAATCAGAAAGGTGCAGTAAATAGTAAATAAAAAATATTCCAATATTTGGTGTCAATAAAGCAGAATTTATAAAAATAAACATTGCTAACACAATTTGTACTAAAAGCCAAATACTTTCATATAATACAAATTTAGAAGCTTGGCTAATTAAGTAAAATTGACTGTAATCACATTTTCAGAACAAAAAGTGTCTGACTGGTCAGTTTAAGAATCAATTTACTGTATCTATTGAGAAAATACTAAAACCCACCTGTATTGCCTCCAGGTCTCTCTCCATGCCCGTGAGCTTTCGCTGTAAAGCCATGACCCCAGCCAAGTCATTGCCAAGTCCCTGAGTGGATTCGATCACTTTAGTCTTCTCCTTCATCCAACTCTGAAGTTCATTACATTCCAAATGGTAGTTCTGTAAGTTGAGAGCTGATTCCAGAGCCTGCTTCCTCTCATCAGCTAGCCGCTGGAATTCGTTCCACCTACAGGGCGAATAAAATTTACTAAAGGATGCTGACATTAGAAATGATACAATATGATCATATGCTGTTCTGTTTTGTTCAGGAGTGTGTGCATATATACAGTAGATACCTGTCATTCAGTTGATCCTGAGTCTGATGAATTTTCTCCTTGTTGCGGTTGTCAGATTTGAGCAACTGTTCTGCAACGTGATTCACATGAGCGATGCGAGAGCCAATATTGTTCATCTCTGGCTCCAGAGTCTCAAACCTACACATTTACAGAATAAACAACGCAACAGAACACAAAACTTAACAGTCAAAAGTAACAAATCAGCTTCTAGTACTGAAATACACTATATTTCCAAAAGTATTTGCTCAGCATACCAAGACAATTCCATGCTCCCAACTTTGTAGGAACAGTTTGGAGCTGACCCCTTTCTTTTCCAACATGACTGCGCACTAGTGTAGAAAGCAAGGCCCATAAAGACATAACAGAGTCCAGTGTGAATTAACTTGAATGGCCTGCACAGTGTCCTGACCTGAACCTAACAGAACATCTTTGGGATGAATTAGAGCGGAGGCTAAGAGCCAGGCCTTCTCGCCCCCAACACCACTGTGTGACCTCACAAATGCGATTCTGGAAGAATGGTGCAAAATTTCCATAAACACACCCCTAAACTTTGTGGACAGCATTGTCGGAAGAGTTGAAGCTGTTATAGCTGCAAAAGGTGGACCGACATCATACTGAACCCTATGGATTAGCTCATATGTCAAGGCAGGTGAGCAAATACATTTGGCTATATAGTATATTTCATAACCTTGACAAACACAGGTACATATTAGTTACAAATCACACTTACTCTCTGTCCTCACCAGTTCACTCTTTTTCCATCATCACACTCACCTTTGCTGGATCACCTCCAGGTCCTCCAGTTTAGAGGGGATCTCCATGGTGAGGAGCCACTGCTCCTTCTCTCCTATCCACAGCTGGCAGGCATCAGCCTCACTGTACATTCGGTACAGTGCCAAAGCCCCCTCAAGAGCATCACGCCGGGCTGAGGATAGATTCTTCAACTCCTCGTAGCGCTGCTCTATGGCAGGGAGACGACCCTCCACCTGAAAAACAAAGGGAAAGAGGGAAGGTCTACCAGAGGTCTAAAATTAATCTCAGGTGCAGATGAACCTAAGGACTGAGTACAATTATACCTGTGGAGAATTAGCGTATTCTGAGGGTAGAGACTGAGCCTGCTCATGCAGCGAGTCGATAAGGGTTCGATGGCTCTGGATCTCCTCTTCCACCTCCTTCTGTTTCCGTGCCAGTGTCTGTGTAGAGTACTCATCGTGGCCGACTTCCTCACTGGACACCTGCAACACCACGCACAATTTATCATAATAGTTACATCACCATAACAACATTATTAATCCTGGAGTTAGTTACATATCTGATATTAACATAATTTCACTCACTGAAACACTGTTACAAACATGACTTTTTACGCCATCTTCAGCATCAGTGGCCATTTAATGAAAGGAAGAATGTCA
Organism: Xyliphius kryptos; assembly: GCA_025769995.1. Lineage (NCBI taxonomy): Eukaryota > Metazoa > Chordata > Actinopteri > Siluriformes > Aspredinidae > Xyliphius > Xyliphius kryptos. The sequence goes on along the minus strand of JAOUQT010000027.1, from coordinate 7,690,513 downwards.
TACTAATACATCTATACACAAGCAAATGACAATTCAGCATTTCCAATTTATAAACCCAATTCCAAAAAAAGGAGGACAAAAGACAAATTGTAAATAAAAATGTAATGCAATGATGTGGAAGATTGAAAATGGCATATTTTGTTGAGAATAGAACATTGATGACATATTAAATGTTTAAACTGAGAAAATGTTTCATTTAAAGAGAAATATTGGGTGATTTAAAATCTCGTGACAACAACACATCTAAAAGAAATTGGGGCAAGGACATGTTTACCACTGTGAGACATCCCCTTCTCTCTTTACAACAGTCTGTAAACATCTGGGGACTGAGGAGACAAGTCGCTCAAGTTGAGGGATAGAAATGTTAACCTATTCTAGTCTAATGTAGGATTCTAGTTGCTCAATTGTCGTATCTTCCATTTTATGATGCGCCAAATGTTTTCTATCTGGACTGCAGGACGGACAGTTCAGTAAATGAACCCTTCTTCTCCACAGCCATGATGATGTAATTGATGCAGTATGTGGTTTGGCATTGTCATGTTGGAATATGCAAGGTCTTCCCTGACAAAGATGTCGTT
>JAOUQT010000027.1:7621901-7632744 GCA_025769995.1 Xyliphius kryptos | reverse complement strand
TGTAGGGGGAGTCAGGTGCTTGCATCCTATGCCAGCTTTGGTGGTTTTGCCCATTGATTATTGGTTTCAGTTTAACACTTAACTTGTGTTCCAATAAAACTTTTATTTATATTCTTGCCTTTGTTATTCCGCATCTTTGGGTCCAACACTACGCCTCATAACATTCCCCTGATCTAAATCCGATTGAGAACATTTGGGAATGGATGGCAAGGAAAGTTTACAAAAATGGACATCAGTTTCAGACAGTATATACCCTTTGTGAAGCCATCAACGCTTCCACTAGCCTCCCGATAACACTTGCATTAAGTTGTACTGTTGTGATCAACAAGAATGCTACAGCTACTCAGTACTGAGTCTTTTATTGGATTTCTGTTTTAATGGGGTTTGGGTTTTTTTTGGAGCTATGGTCTTAAACTTTTGATCAACTGATTTCGGTTAAATTGTCGTTTTCAATAAATTCCCTGCTCAAAGGTTTTTGTCTCTTGCCCTGATTTCATCTTTTAGCATTGTGATGCTCTCATCCGGTCTACTTGCTGCATGGATCAAAGCTAGGTTGCACCTTGTGGGCCACATATGCACCAGTTTAGGGCTGTACATCTTATTAAAGTGGCTTACAAGCAACAGTTTTGAAGGATGTGGGCAAATTGACATATATGTTGGTTACTTAGAGCTCCCATGTAGTTAACACTGCCATCTATATGCTGGACCTGGACCAAATGTGTTGATGGGGCATGTGGCAGTCACAGGTCTGTGGGTAAAGAACCAACCTTGCAACCTGAAGGTCTCTGGTTCGGTTCCAGGTCCCACCAAGCACTATGGCTGAAATGCCCTTGGGCAAGGTACCTAACCCCAGTTGCTCCCTGGCCACCTTTTACAGGTCTACGCAATGCTCTGGTAATGCATGCTCACTTATCTCAGTGTGTATGTGTGTTCTTCACTGTACAGGTGGGTTGAATGTGGAGGATACATTCCGCTGTGTGTAAGTAGAGTAGGCAAAATAGGTCACTTTATCACTTTTTATCACTTAATGTGTGCCAAATATATAAGGGTCCCCATCTGCACGCTATATCTGGGTAATGATGTCACAGGCGTTATTACATCATAAAATCCAAGTGTGTTAAGGATCCTTATTACATCATTACTGGTTGAATTATTCATTCATTCATTCATTATCTTCCGCTTATTCCTTTATGAGGGTCGCAGGGGGGGGTCCCCATGCCCGTCCAGGGGAGAACGTCTCGGGTGCTGGGCAGATACACCCAGGACAGGACGCCAATCCATTGCTGGGTACACACTCACTCACACAGCCACACACACATTCACACACTACACAGGGCAATTTAGAGCATTTAATTTACCTTCCAGTTTTTTTTTAAATGTGCGAGGAAACCGGAGAACCCGGAGGAAACCCACGCAGACATGGGGAGAACATGTAAACTCCACCCAGATTGGGATTCGAACCGGGAATCCCCAGCGCTGAGAGGCGAATGTGCAAACCACTAAGCCATCGTGCCGCCATACCGACCTACATTGTCTCATTAAAATGTAAGAGTCAACAAGAAAATCCTTTACCATGCCCATCCAAGGATGCTGGACAGGGTGCCAATCTATTGCTAGGCACACACTCTCTCTCTCACACACTATATAGGGGCAATTTAGAGCAGCCAATTCACCTCAGTTCCATGTTTTTGGACTGTGGGATGAAACCCTTGTGGACATGGGGAGAACACTAATTGGGATTCGAACCTGGAACCCTGGCGCTGATGGACCCTGGTATGGTTGGCATTATATTAATATTAACCTAATAAAAAAAATACTCTTTATGGACAAATCTATTGGGACAGGTCTAAATTCATTGATGCATTTCAAACAATTTTATGCTTCCAACTTTATGGGAACAGTTTAGGGAGGGCCCTGCACAAAGCATGGTTTATAAAGGTGTGTTTTGAGGTGTTTATAGTGTATGTTGTAGTCCTAGTGTTTCTATTTTATTAAGACTTGGAGTTCATTTTGTTTGGGTTACTTGTGTTTGTATGGAATTTAAAGTTCAGTAGAACGTTATGTAAGATGTTTGCGTGCAGTGATAATTAGCGGTTTGGGATCTGTAGGACTGCAGTACAAAGCCCTGCCTCTTTACAGACTGGAACCAAAGCAATTGGTCGAGGACATTAAGTTTATTTGCCACAGATTGCTGTTATTATGGTCTGAAATTAAACTTTACTTCACTGGCAAAAGTCTAGTATGAGCTCGGCTTTACAGAGGGACTGTGGTCTGGGAATCGTCACAGATTGTTTTATGCTTTCATATTCTGTTTTTTAGATCATTGACAGTATTATAGAGGAGAGTCAGAAAGAAACCGGGGTGGAGGACTTACTGAGAGAAAAAGAGAAAAGCTCCACTTCTGCCGACAACAATGGTGATCTAGAAATCCCCAGTGTTAAATACCAACTTCCAGTTGAAGAACTTTCAGTTCCCAAACCGTTAGTGGTTCCCGAACCTCTTCCAGAAGCCCCACAGCAACCTGATGTCAGACCACAGCAAGTCAGTTTGCAGGACTCGTTGGATGTGGGTCCAGATGTTGCTGGTGAAGCACAGATATCTCAACAGAATCAGCCTCCTCCTCCAGACATCACAAGCGCTCTGGGGGGGTCGTCTCATGCTGCCTCTTGCACCGAAAGTACAGAAACGCCTAAAACAGCTGACATCTTGGAACAGGTAGCCCTTGGAGAAAAGTCCGAATCAGACTCCTCGGGCCCATCCAAACCTCCCAGACAGTTCACTGTGGAGCCGGATATTGTAGCCAGCACAAAAAAGCCTCCCACCAGACCGCCGCCTCCTAGTGGCGCACCGCCTCCCAGACCACCACCCCCTTCTCGTCCCTCTCTCAAGCCAAGTAAGAAGTCTCAGGAAACGATTCGGCCAACCCGACTTGAAGGTAAACTGACTTAACCCAATAATAATCTGTCAACAACCTTTACATATTACAACATTAATAAGTGGAGTTCTGTGATTGGTCAGTGTCTGCAGAGCCAGGGGAGGAGCTGTGTGGATTAGTCAGTCCAAACTCCACTCTGAGGAGCCTTACCAAAGAGCTGCATTCTCTGGACCTTGCTAGCGCCACCAGTGGGGATACGATGGTAACTGCACAGGTATGTTTAAAAAAAATAAAATAAATAAATAAATAAAATATGTATATATACACATATATATGTAGACATTCTTTTATTAAATAATTGCAAATGGCATAGCGTTTTCCCAGTTGTGCTACTTCGAGACTGTGGAGTGTATTTTTATTTACATTTGGTAATTTTTAGCAGACGCTTTTATCCAAAGTGACTTACAAAGCAAGCACAAGGTTGAAACGGCACCCCTGGATTAATGAGGGTAAAGAGTCTTGCTTAAGGAACCACACTGGTAACTTCAGTGGACTTGGGATTTGAACCCACAACTTTCAGATTGATAGTCCAACACCATAACCACTGAGCTACCAAGACCCTCACATGTTGCCAGAGTCAGAGTCTTCACTTTCAGTAGCATTAAATAAGTGTCAATCAGCCTGTCACTTCAACCAATCAGATTTTGAGCTGGCCATACAAGGCCCTCTAGCAGGCATATGTTATGTCAGTGTATTCACGCTCTTTGATTTAAAAGTCAGTTTATCGCTTTGGTCAGACATTTTCAGCTAATTGAGACTTAGGCCAGATATACGACTCCACTTTTAGCATTACCTTTAATGGCAGAAGAAAAGGACTGCTTGATGAAACTAACTAAATTCTTTTTGAGGGAAAATAAAAGGAGAATAGAGTTTGTGTGCAAATTATCAGGATTTAATTAGGGGGTTTGGTGAGTGTTATGTTCCTGAATAATATTGGAATTTTAATTTATCGTATTTTATGTGTGGCTACACGAGTTCTCTATCTGTAATGCACAGATCTTTATATTGCATTTCTGCATAATAAGATGTTTTTATAGTCATAATATTGTTATTGACAGGTGCATTGATTCAGACAGAGCATTACTGAAGGTGTGAAATGCATGGGCTGTGATTGTAAATTCTAAAAAGAAACCTATACACACAAAGGAAGAACATACAAAATTCACACCTAATGAATATTACTTGATAAATCTGGAATGTTCTTGCTGTGATTTGAGAGCTAACTATTGTAAAGGCTATTGATCTAATGGGCTTGTGTCTATACACAGGAAAGTGATGAGCGAGAGCCTAGTCCCAGTGGTGGTGACACTCCTGGACCTCAGAGACCACGCTCAAACTCTGGTCGAGAGCTCACTGATGAGGTACGGTGTACATTTAGGTGTATGTGTGTATGTGTTTGTTTTCTGCATATTTCATTTTTGTCATGTTCTGAAACTGAACCTTACAGGAGATTCTGGCTAGTGTCATGATTAAAAACCTGGACACTGGAGAAGAGATCCCATTAAACCAGGCAGAGGAAAAGCTTCCAACTGGAATCAATCCTCTAACGCTGCACATCATGAGACGAACCAAGGAGTACATCACGTATGTAACTCCTGTATATTCCATATAATTTCAAATGAAATGTTTAATCTAAAGACCCAACGTTTTGCAGGATTATAAATCTTATAATAAACCAGTGCATTTTGTCTTAGTAGCTGCACTTTTAAAAAAAGCAATCTGCCAAAGTCAGACGCACCTGGCACTTAAAGGGCACGGCAAGTGCCACACTGATTGGTTTATTGCAAGTTGTGCCCAAAACACACCCATTAATAATTAAGATAACACATACATGCCTTTTGCACTATGCAATTACTATAGAAAATGCACAGACACGCCCTAAATCAAGCTGCGCAATGCACGGTTGGAGGTTCGCTAAAGATTGCTGAAATAGGGCCCAAAAAACATGGCTTCAATGTTAATTAACTGCCCTAAATTGCCCCTGTATTGTGAGTGAGTGTGTGCCCAGCGATGGATTGTTGCCCTGTCCTGGCATCCGAAACGTTTTTTCCCTGTTTGCGAACCCGACCCTAGTCCCTAGTATAGGATTAAGTGGAAGATGGTGAGATTTGATGCCTCTCTGCAGGTGTTCTATGATGCGTTCATTATGCTCCATTTAGTTATATTTGGCCAGTCAGGCAGAGGTAGTCTGTGTAGTCATAAAGACTGGTCTAATGCACACATAAACGGTTAGACGTTTAAAAACACAATGTCTCTTGGTCAGCTACTGAGTCGGTCAGTCACACAGTCAGCCTGTCATGCTGCTCTTACAGGACTCTACATGTTTAATGTCCTGTGAATGACATTGGCATGCCACCATCAGAGGCAAATCAAGGAGAGGTAATGATTCCTGTGAAAACTCCTTTATTGTCGCTTAACTTCACGACTGTCATAAAGCCGAAGCATCGGACCCACAGGGGCTTTCCACAGTGAAATGTATCGGTAATCTCGTTCTCCACGCTCCAATCTGTCCTCATTTTATACTGGAACAAATGTAACACACGACTGCTTCCCCGAGGCACAGCAAAGCGCTGCTAATCTTTTCTCACCGTCACAGCTTTACTTAAGGTCCACTTACATCCAAGTTCTTCCCAAAAATGGGAAGTGATGATTACAGCCTCGATGCGTTTAGCTTCCATGCTTCGGCTTTACAGTACCATGACTGGAAACGTAAAGGTTTTGGACAGTCATGACATCCCGGACCCAAGCGATAGCCCTATTCCTGAGGAATGTTTACAGCTCTGCACTTTTTGAAAATTTTTAAAGGCTCAGGTTTTGTTTGATCCTGCAGGAGGCTGGGTTCTGGGTCAGTGGGTTACCCAGTGCAGAGAGAAACCTCAAATACACTTCCTTCAATATGCTGCTGGTCGAAAACAAAAAAGTGGCTCAGCAAAAGTGTACCTAATGTATTTGTATTTCTTAAAACTTTATTTCTTGAAGTTTTAGAAAAAAGAATTGGTTTTCAATTCTTAAAAAGTTTAAACGCCAGCCCACAAATGCTGATAACTTGACTGATCTAATGTCACGTTTTAACTGAAGGTAATAGGAATTTTTCATGAGACACGAATACATACTAAGTGCACAGCAGGATGCCAGTGGGCGGAGTTATGAGGTGGAACTGCAAGTGATGTGAAACGGGCGATGCACACTTTCACGCATTTGAATGTAAAATGCCTTAGGAAAATTATGAAGCATTTTAACCTGATTGTAAATTAAGGTATGAGTAATGCATGGTGGCAGGGTGGCTTAGTAGTTTCAAATCTCGATTTGAATGGAGGTTCCATGGTTTCCCCGTAAACCGCATGGGTTTTCTGCTTTGCTCCGACAGTCCAAATACATAAATTTAGGGTAAAGTGGCTGATTTGTCGCCGCTATCTTAATATCCCCTATATTGTGTGTGTGTGTGTATGTGAGCGCAAGTGAACGAACAAACGAACCCAGCGATGAATTTGCACCCCGCATCCGTAATGTTCTCTCAGAATTTTAATCTCTAAAAAATACTTTTTAGTTCTTGTATTTGTGGAACTCACATTGTTTCTTTAACAATAAAAGTCAAGCTATTTCTTTAACAAGAACAAAGTCACAACAAGCTTTGTTTTAACTTATGGCTTGCTTTTTTATTTTTTAAATAGTTTGTCAGTATTTATTCATCTTTATTTACATTTGGTCATTTAGCAGACACTTTTATCCAAAGCGACAAATATCCCAATTTAATTGAGATAAGAGCACAGGGTTGATACAGCACCCCTGAAATAACAAGGGTTAAGGGTCTTGCTCAAGCACCCACATTAGTAGTTTCAGTGGACCTGGGGTTTTAACCCAAAACCTTCAGATCAACACACTAACCACTGAGCAATCACACCCACTCATCTACATTTTATCCTTGCTATTTTTCTGAACATTGAGTTCTTATAAGGACCTTTAAAGGCCTAATTTGTCACTTCGGTTCAGGTTTGGCTCATTATGTCTGGAATTGTATTCTTGCATCATTTTGGTTTTTGTTATTGGGTCAGTTCGGTTGAAGTTTAATGTAATATGAGTTCTAAGTGTACTTTTTCATACAACCTTTTATTAACTCATTGATTTTCACAGGAATGATGCAGCTCAGTCTGATGATGATGACAAGAGCCAGGCTCCACTGACCGACCCGGATGGAGGGAAACTCAAACAGAAAACGTGAGAAAATCTTTGTAGTCGGTGTTCTTTAAGCATTGATTAAAGGATTAGTTAATTATATAAATATAATATAGTAAAGTATTAAGTGGTACGGTGGCTTAGTGGTTAGCACATCTGCCTCTTGGCTCTGGGAATCCAGATTCAAATCCTAATCTGGGTGAAGTTTCTATGTTCTCGTATTTGCATGGGGTTCCTCTGGGTTCTCTATCCCACAGTTCAAAAACATGGATTCAAGGGAAATTGGCTGCCCTAAATTGCCTCTGTATGTATGTGTGTGTGAGTGAGTGAGTATGTGTCCAACGATGAATTGGCGCTCTGTCCTGGGTGTAGCCCGAAACATTCTCCCCTGGAAGGGCATGGCAACCCCCCCACCACCACCATCACAACCCTAGTATAGGATTAAGTGGGAGATAATATAGTTTTGTATTATTGTCTATGAAGTGAATAAGTCTGGTGATTACATCATCATTGTTGATGGGTCCTTTCTGCAGGACACAGTTGAAGAAATTCCTCGGAAAGTCAGTAAAGCGGGCGAAGCACCTGGCAGAGGAGTATGGTGAGCGAGCGGTGAACAAGGTGAAGAGCGTGCGGGACGAGGTTTTTCACTCTGAGCAGGATGAACCATCCTCCAGCGATGACGAGGGGATGCCCTACACACGCCCTGTCAAATTTAAAGCCGCCCACGGTTTCAAGGGCCCCTTCGATTTTGACAACATCCGAGTGGTGCAGGACCTCAGCGGGGAGCACACGGTAAGGAACCTGTTCTACCTCATCAGTAATGTAATGACTTCTCTATAAGAATGCTCTGATGTCTGTCAATACTGTACAGGGTGCCGTGTGGACCATGAAGTTCTCTCACTGCGGACGACTGCTGGCTACGGCCGGTCAGGATAAAGTGGTGCGCATCTGGGTTTTAAAAAATGCCTATGATTATTTTAACAACATGAGAATCAAATATAACACCGAAGGTAAGTCACCATGTCACGTTAACACTTTTATTTCATGATGAGGATTGTGGATGTTGTACAACACTAAGAGGATGGATCAGAAAATGTAAAATTAGATGTTACTTTTATTTTTGTAGCCTGATTTTTCAGGTACTTGCTCATTAAATCCAAGCTTATTTTATTTATATAGTGATCTAACAATACTGCATTGTACAGCTTTACGGTTCATCTAAACATGAACCCCACCCCAAAGTGACAGAACTGTTTTCCACGGCTTTATCATAAGATCCAGAATAAACCTGACTCTCAAATTAAAACAAAAATACTTAATTTGATATGCGCTGGGGTTTTCCAATTCGAATCCCAATCTGGCTGGAGTTTACATGTTCTCCCCGTGTTCGCATTGTTTTTCTCCAGGTTGTCCGGTTTCCTCCCACAGTCCAAAAAACATGGAGTCCAGGTAAACTGAATGTTCTAAATTGCCCTGCATAGTGAGTGTGTGCCCAGCGATAGAATATGCCCAGCACCCGAGAAGTTCTCCCCTGGATGTGCATGGGGAACCCCAACGCGACCCTATTAGAGGAATAAACGGAAGATAATGGATGGATATACTGAGTTTTGTTTCTTTTTAATGCAGTTTTACATAAAACTTTATATTTAAGTTTAGTAAACATGCTGTAGTTTCCCAGATGCAGCAGCAACTGATTCATATCTCACTCTGTTTCATCTACTATTTTGTGATATTGCGACATTTGTTCCTCTTCCCTAAGATTACTCACCGCTTTTGAGAAATAGAGCATGTCTAACTGGTGTTCTTTCCCCGCAGGCCGTGTCTCTCCCTCCCCCTCCCAGGAGAGTCTCTGTTCCTCCAAATCTGACACTGAAGGAGGGGTAAGGGGCTCAGATGATTTTTATCTAAGAACACATTAGGGTCATGTTGCCTTTACATCGTGTGTTGATGTGATCAAGCTTTACAGATCAGTGTGAAATCTGCTCTTACTAACTACTAACTGGATGTGTTTAAAGTCTATTAGTAACATTTTCTTCCCTCCCTTTCACCTCTCACCCCAAAAGCAGGCTGCGACAGTAATGGAGGACTTGGACACTGAAGATAGAAACGTTCCGTTTCGACAGCTTCCCTTCTGCAAGTACAAAGGTCACACGGCTGATCTGCTCGATCTGTCCTGGTCCAAGGTGAGAGTGAGATACTTGCTACTGTTGTATTTTTATAAAATATTCTACAATATAGAATTTTAGCAAAGCAGCTTCACACAAAATAAACAAGTGGCATTCAGGATGAATTCGAGACAAAGTTAGGGAGCGGTTTGGACAATGTTCAGAGGAGGGATGCGGGTAATATTGGCAGAAGGATGCTGAGGATGGAGCCAACTAGACCTGCACTAAGACTAATAGTTTTTGCAAGTAATTGCGATTAAAAATGTGCTAATTAACTAATCATTAGTGCGCCTTAACATCGTCATGACAACATTCATAGAAAAATACGTGGTATGCTGGTATCTGGAAATTTAGACCAATTTGCCTGTTTACTTTGTCCTCACAAAAAAATACTGTTTTTTTTGTTTCTTTCAAATAGATTCACTGATATATACTTTAAGGCACAATTTATTTATTTATTTTTTTTTGCAAAATGCAATATTATTTGTTATTCAAAAAGCTCTACATAATCTTCTGATAAAGAATTATTTGGTGTTTACATTAAATAAATAAAAAAGATTTAAATTTTTTGGTCATGTTAATTATTGCATAATATTTGTTGTAATATAACCATGATTACCAATAATCATACCATCAAAATTGGTAATAATCATCTCCCTAGTCAGATCAGGGCAAAATGATCAATAATGATCCACTGTGGTACCCCTTAATGGTAACCATCAAAAGACAAACAGAAAGAAAAATAGAAATATAGTTTATACAAAATGACCGCATAATTACTGTTGCAGTTACACTTAGTTACAGCTATAGCATAGTTGAATTTACACATCTGTAATGTGGACTGTGGGAATAACCATATAATGCATTTGCACACAGAACAATACCAATTTTAAAATCCTTTCATTGCAGAACTACTTTCTCTTATCGTCCTCCATGGATAAGACTGTCCGTTTGTGGCACATATCCCGGAGGGAGTGCCTCTGCTGTTTTCAGCATATAGACTTTGTCACAGCCATCGCCTTCCATCCTCGGGTCAGTGTGTCTTTATATCTTTATAAATGAATTCTTTGGTGAATAATTAATAGGAGGAGTTTTACTTACTCAGGCTGACTTTGCTTGTTCTTCCGGTAGGATGATCGGTACTTTTTGAGCGGCTCTCTGGACGGTAAGCTGCGCTTGTGGAACATTCCCGATAAGAAGGTGGCCCTGTGGAACGAGGTTGATGGTCAGACACGCCTCATCACCGCCGCCAACTTCTGTCAGAATGGAAAATATGCTGTGATCGGCACATACGACGGACGCTGTATATTCTATGACACAGAGGTTAGGATTGGCAATATTGCTATTTATCCTTACATCACATGTGCAAAGAAAATCATCAACCTTACTGGTATTGTAATTACCAACTATAAATGTTTTGATTTTATTAGTTTAAATCATTTAAAAGAAAAAGGATCTGATTCTAGATTTTAAAATGTTTTCCGACAACAAAGGGACAGACAGTGTGGCTCTCAGTAGTAAAAATTAGGAATAAAATTAGTTTATATAAGAGGTACCACCAGTACTGTAT
>JAOUQT010000027.1:7566575-7584047 GCA_025769995.1 Xyliphius kryptos | reverse complement strand
GTTGCATCTGAGTAGATGATCAGGTCTGGGCGCAATCTTGTCTGGGCGATGTGTTCGGGGACCTTGAGTTGTTTTCCCAGATCCACTCTCAGCTTCCAATCTGGTGCTATATATACAGCTATAATACTGAAAGTAAAATTGAAATTCTTTGCAAACAAAATTGCTGCTTGTATGATGGTCCATACATTTAATTCTATTTTATGTGTCAAATACCTTGTTATAATATGCTCCAAAAGGTAAACCTCTTGATCTGCAGACCTTTGTAAGACAAGCTGAAAATGTATGATGAAGTACCTTGATGCAACATGCTATATGCTACAACACGAAAGAAAAAAACTGTTTATTACAGTAACTTGTTTATTACAGTAAAATTTAAGTTTACCTTATTAATGTTTTAAGCTCAGGATCAGTTGTTTAATTAGGTAAAAACGGATGCATCCTTGGCTTAGGTGGAATTATTGTGTACAGCAATTGATAATGTAAATAACAAAAAAAAAAAAGAATAGCCTGTAAAAGCAATTGTGTCTGAAAAAGAAAGCTAAATATGACAGCTGAAGGCACCAGTCACAACTTCACTGTAATTTACCAAAACTTAAATAACAGCAAAAAATGTGCTTGTTTCTTACATAGATGAGTTTAAACTTGTGGGTTCCTCCCAAAAAGAGCACTATAGAGTTCATAATGATGTTCCTCTGTCCTGTCACCTGTCCCCTAAAATCAGTGCTACTAACATGAATATTTACTGGTTTAAAGAGACAGACTGTGTTTGTCTCTATAAGAACAGACAGGTGACAGAGGGAAAAGGTTATGAGGGCAGAGTGAAGCTGTTCACTGATGAACTGGAGAGAGGAAATGTGTCAGCTGATAAACACATCACATAATGATACAGGGGATTACCTGTGTCAGGTCACTAATAGAGACAAAACAAAAGAGCTTACAATAAAAATAGATAAGTTTTGCTCAATTTTAAATCTAATGAATTCAGTACCACCTGAGATTTGGTCAGTTTAATATTTAGATGGTTTTTATTGATTAATTCAGGATGAAATCTCTGCACATTATTGTGTTAAATATGCATAAATAGAAGTAAATCTTTTAAAGTAAAATAAGGTATCTCTGTCGATCAGAATCAGAATTATTTTAAACACACAAGGCATTCGATACAATTTACTGTACAGTGTAAAATATATACACTGCTAAAAAAAATTAAGGGAACACTTAAACAACACAATGAATCTCCAAGTCAAGCACACATGCTCTGCTCACGTCTCGTGTCCTCTAACTTCACCTCAAGCCGCGCCCTCATCTCTCTGCATGCTGCTAATCTGCAGTTATTCTGCAGACATTCAGACAAGGAAGAGCAAAGGTAAGCGAAATTACTTTTATGCTTACGGATATGCTATATAATCTTAATTATCAGCTTTTTGATGTGGAACTTCAGTGCCACTGGTCACTGGTATATGCCCATTTTACTGGATGGAATCAATTATCTTGACCTAATTTCTGATAACACAAGGAACCAATCATGTTAAATAATAAAGAGAAAGTATAGATTAAGTATAGATATTATAGTATGTATTGTATTTTGTAAAAGTGTTTAAAGAGATTAATAAAGGACGAATTAATATCTGCAAACAATAGGCCATAATAAGATTAACAGAATAGTGACAACCATTATAATGAGAAATGATAGACAAAGTAATTGATGGTGAATTTACCCCTTTTTGCAGACGAGGGGGGAAAGGTTTTCTAACTCTTAAGATAGCTGTGCAAGGACTGCAGCAAAGGAAAACCACAGCACGTCTGCTGTGTACGCTAAAATAAAAAAAAACCTTTCGCACAGGCAGTTTCAGCTCAGTGTGGTTACTGCTGATCTTGATGAGGTGAACACAGAACTAAACAACAATTTCAGGGCTTGACAAGTGCTCAAGACGGATACCAAGCAGGGCGAATTTTACACAACTAATCTGGAAAGCGCAATAAAAACCTGTGGAGGCTGTGTTTCCAAATCTGTTTAATCATGAGCCAGAAGCAGTGGTTGAGCACATTGAAGAATGAGCTGAGTAGCAGCTCGCTGGCATCCAATGTGGTTTTCATGTTTATCATGATGACGTTGGAGAAGATAGTGGAGATGGAGTTTGAGTGTCCCTGCAGTGCACAAACAAAAAACAGGCTTTTCTCAGTGGCCTTCTTCATCATCCCGGCATTCATGGCCTTCACACTCATGATGATTTTCCAGGGATGCTTCTCTGGCTGCTGTAACAGTCGTTGCTGTATCAGTTTTTGTTCCAGCAGTGTGTCAGCGCTGGTTTGGCTCATCCTGGTCTTTCTTGATGGACAGTACTATGTATGTGCAAATACAGACTGGGAGGGCAGGTTTGTGATGTTGGATAAAGCAGCCCCGCAAAAGTGGTGTGAACCAGAGACCGATGACAAAGAAATGCTTCAACAGCTCATGCGCCGCACACATGATTTCTTTGTGGACTCTCAGGTATGATCAAGCACCTTTACATACAGTCATTCTTAAAAATTAAAACTTTTTTTCTTTTGTCTTACAGATCATGGGCATTTACCTTCTCATTGTTTTATGTGCAGGACTTTTTGGTAAACTAATGAAAATGTTACACGATTGTTGCATTGAAGATCAAAGCGCAAAGGAGAACCCAAAAAAAGATGCCAGTTTGAAACATGAGGACATGTCTGTCCTGTGACCTTACAAGTAAATTACAATGTGTTACCGACAGAACAATAGGTAAATCTGAGAGAGAATAGAGAGATGAATTATTATTTCAATCATTTTTTTATGCAGCATTACACACAAAATAATTCTGTTAATAGTTTAAAGAAGGTGTGCCCTTGAATGATAGTATTGCTTACTATAAATGAAAAGGAAGGCAAAAGAGAACACATTTCTTTATTATAAATTATCAGATCTCATCAATTATAAAGTGTTTATTATTACATCAATATTTCACTGTAATATACAATAGTCTGATGCCTGATCAGTGATAGTTTTCTTATTGGTTTGTATGTGTGTGCTGGCTTCTGTGGTTTTGTATTTAAGCCTGTGTTTCCCTCAGTTCGGCACACGTCTTTTGTTTTAAGTTATGCATTGTTTTGGGTTCCCTGTATTTTCAGTAATTTGTGCTTATACCCAATTTTGGTATTAAAGCTTATATTTCTGCTACCTGCTATCCCGGCTCTTCTCTGCACAGAGATCTTCTCCACGAGTTCCACAGCACACAAACTTTGTATGTTTAATGATTTGAATGTAACATATTGTTCACAAGGGTGGCACAGTACCTTAGTGGTTAGCACGTTCGCCTTTCAGTGCTGAGGATTTCTAGTTTGAATCCTAATCAGGATAGAGTTTTAGTGCTCTCCACGTGTCTACGTGGGTTTCCTCCAGGCTCTTGGTTTCTTTCCACAGTCCAAAGGCATGGATTCAAGGTAAATTGGATGCTCACTATTGCCTTGTATAGTTTTGTGTGTGTAGCTGTATGAGTGTGTGTGCCCAGCGATAGACTGGCGCCCTGTACTGGGTGTATGTGCCAAGCACCTGAAACATTCTCCCCTGGATGGGCATGGGAAACCCCACTGTGACCCTAGAAGAGGATTAAGCGGAAGATAATGAATGAATAAATAATTGTTCAGCAAAATTGCTAAATAAATAAAAAATCTTTTGTAGTTGACATAACTTATTAACAACAAATCAACTAAATAAGTTCCTCTAATTTACCTTTTAACTTAATTACATTTATTACAAAAGAAAACTTTACCTTATATTACACTATATGAACAAAATTATTAGGACACCTTCCAACATACTACAGAAAGCTTTCATGACATCCACTAGCAATTTGCACCCCAACCTTTCTTTTTTGCAAAATTATTATTGTAGGTGGATGTCAATCATCCAGAAAAGTATTTGGGATGGCAGAATATAGTGTATAATATATATTGGCTTAGTGTCTAATAAATTAACATTAACATTTATTCATTGCAGAAACAACATTTACAGAGGTCCTTGTCACATCACACCCTAAAAGTGGAAGTACATTTTTTCATGTGTATTTATGCAGTACAACAATCAATAATAATACCATTATGATGCAAACACAAAAAACTGTTATTAAAATGTCACATTTAGGGGATTGATCACCGTGTGAATTTGGAACCATTTAAGGTTTCTGTTTTGCTCATTAATCCTGCTTTACTCTGTTTCCTACACGATCTGCAGCATGTGTATCTACTCCAACAATAGACCTGAAAAACTGTCCCCAGAAAAACTGTAAAGCAAGCCCAAGAATTGGAACCCAATGAGAATTAAAAAAATATAAGCCAATTTTTGCTTCCATGGGCATTGGGTGATTTGCACTGAAAGGATCCCAAGTGAATGATATTGGTCATTAGATGAAAAAAAAGAAATGATGAAGCAATAAAACTGATGTTAAATGTAAAAAATTGTAATAAATAAAACAATTTACTCATTCCCGGTTCGAATCCCTATCTGGGTGGCCCCCCGCGACCCTCATAAAGGAATAAGTGGAAGATAATAAATGAATGAATAAATTTACTGTTTTTATTAGAATTATGTTGTTTCCTTTTATGGTTCATTAAAATTTAGAAGACAACAAGGTTTCTTAAATGCTAATAAACAAAGAACTGGTACTACAAATACTGTTTTATTGCTGTAGTAGTAATAATGATAAAAATACAACAATAATAATACTATTAATAATCAATAATAATAGTAATTATTATTTTTCAGATTTTTTTACCACTTTTTTTATTAGGTTATTTTTTTTGGTTTTGTTACTTCATGATACAAAAATTTCTTTCTCCAGTTAGGTATGTGTCGCGGGGTGGAAATCAGGAGTTTGACACACGAAACTGGCTTTATTAAGCGACCCAACACGACTTCAAACAGAATCTCGATCATTCACAGTTCTTGCGGTAGCCGTGCTGGGTCCTCCGTCTCACCAGCTCCGTGGTCTGTCTCTCTCCCCCCGGTGTGAGCTCTAGCAGCTTATAAGGCGGCACACAGTCATTTAGGCAGAGCCGCTTCAGGTGCGCTAATCATCCCTGACCAGCGCCACGGCTCCGCCACGCCCCCCAACGCCACCACGTCACAGTATGTTAATGCAATCAGCTTTGATCTGTGCATCTAATCAGTGCATATTCTGTTTGCGTCATTAACCATAATGTTTCCTTTAACTGCAGTTTCCTGTTTTGTATGTGAAAATCAACTGTAGCACAAATAATCAAGGCTTTTAAAAAGCTCAGATATTTCTTGCATGATTTCCAACACTGCAAAAAAATATGTGTATACTTATGTTCAGTAAATATAATTTTATTTGTGGGCACAACAAGAAATGTAAAAATTGTTACCCCAAAAACAAAAAATAGGTTGTGCCATAGGCTTTAGCATTTTTATTGTTTAAAATAACAAAAATAGGTCAGTAAATAAACCTTACGGTTTTCAGTGAACTCTGGAAAAACTCTTGGGTGAGCAACAGTGGAGATGATTAAACTACTGCGCATGTGCACCAGAGTGCCATTGTTTTTGCGCGCTTTCTGAAACAAAACGAGGAAGATTCAGTTTTCAAAGTTTTCCAAAGGTTTTTTACTAAGTGAACACTTAAACACTATGAACTAGGCCCTTTTCCAACATAATTCTTACATCAAAGCTAAACGCATGCTATTGATTATCTTCCGCTTGTTCCCCATGCCCATCCAGGAGAGAATGTCTCGGCGCTGGGCAGGTACAACCAGGACAAGGCACCAATCCATCGCTGGGTACACACTCATTTACACTATTCAGGGCGATTTAGAGCATTCAATTTACCTTGATTCCATGTTTTTGCAATGTGGGAGGAAACGAACCCGGAGGAAACCCACACATCACGGGGAGCACATGGAAACTCCATCCAGATTTGGATTTGAATCTGGAATCCCCAGCGCTGAGAGGCTAATGTGCTAACCACTAAGCCACCGTGCCGTCCAACATAATTACATCAATTAATAAAATAGTATTTGTAAAAAATTAACGCATCCATAATTGTTAAATTTAAGTGTGTGTGAGGCATGAAATTTTACGATTTTTGGTTATGGTGTAATAATGCCACATTGCAAGGTCAAAACTGCCTTTTGGTATTAGTTTATTTGAAAGGCAAAGTATTCAGTTTTGATTTTGTAAAGCTATGTTGTGTTTGTCTTTTGCAAATATTACTTATCAGTTATTGGTACTTTATGTTATATTGTGAAGTAATGTTAGTCATTTTGCATTAAATATGGTTTCATTTGTGTACAATTAATATTAATGTCAGATTCTTGTATCTGTATATAACAGTATGAGGTATGTAAATATACTAAACTATTAATTTAGGTGTTACATAAACAAGTACTATATTACTAAATTTGTTAAATTAACATTTTATCTTTATTCCCAGGGTGAAAAAACAATGCTGTGCTATTACTTACTATTACAAACTATTACTGTAAATATTCCACCCAGGAGCAAGACCTTTTATTCAAGCACTACAGACTTTATCATTGGAAGGTCCCTAGAGATTATTTTTCTTGTTTATATCCAGAATGTGTTTATTCGTCAAAACAACAGGAGCCTTAAAGACATACTTGTGGAAAATACATTCTACATCAAACAAATCTACAGTGAATGCCACATTTTGTTGTGAATAATGTGAGTTTAAAGACGTTTGCTCACAGGTAGCATCTATCCATCATTTAGGAAGACATCTTCAAAACCATGAGAGAGTTCAATGTTTATTTTCAAACTGTCTTTTTTAGCAGTAGTACTCGTTACCTTTGGAGCTCACAAGTCTAAAAAGCATCCACACCACACAAAGCATGAATTCAAGGCATCTGTCTTTACTGCAGGTAATACAGATAATCAAGATTATGTTGAGATTGTTAACACAAAGTGTGCGTAGTGATGCAGAAGAAATTTCTGCTGTGGGAGGCATTTTAGACTTAGAGACTGTAGATACTGATGCCCATGGTGGCCATCTGCAAAGCCGCAATTTTGGATTTAACTTTACTTCTTTATATGGAAAGGGGGTCATGTGAAACATCAAACACATAGAGAATTAAACAAGAAAAACAACGTAGCTTTACTCATTATTGAGTTATTGACACGTTTATGACATGGAGCAATGACAGTAATCCACTAAAGGACGTGCTCAAAGTGAGGATAAGGTCATTCAAAGGTTGTGGGTTCGAGTACCACCAAAGTCACATCTTTATGTCAAAACTTTGGTGAACTTGCTTTTTTTTTAGTTCATTAGCTGAATATATGTTTACATGCACATGATCTGTTTTGTTTTATGGGTCTATGGTATGCACTAATGGTAATTTTTTTATTCAAGTGTTTTTAAAGTGCTAATGCGATGATTCGATACCACTGAGAAAAGTAATAAAACTTATACACCTTATAAACTCTAGGTGGAGACAAAGTACCAGCATCAGAGAATGACGTCTCTGTAGATTTTTGTTTTCTGTGTTTTTAAAATTTTGTATTTGTTTAACAATTTCATGCAAAAAGTGTAAAAGGCTACATGTACAGCTATTATACTGACACATTTTCCCCCAAAAACAACAGTCCTATCACAGACAACCTGACTGTCGTGTGTTTGCTACATTTACATTTAATCATTTTGCAGATTTACAAGCACCCCAGCTTATTGGTTTGAGTCAAAATACAGATTGAACCGATTCTTTTGAAAAAAATTAAGAAATTGAACCATTTGCTGTGCCCTTTTATGTTTGGATTCATTTGATTATATGTACTTAGAAATCTTGTGACCTGAATTTATTGTAACGCTTTTTTATAGTGATTTCTTAAGTAATTTAAAAAGTAAAAACATTTCGTGTCGTATAAAAAACACAGGAAAAGGTGTAAAGTTGATTCTTGGAATCGATTCAAAGAAAAGACTTATAAATTAAAAACTAAAATTAAGTTTTTTTCATCTTTTGGAAAGCGAATTCTTTGACTTGTTTTTATCTATAATTACCAGTTGAACAGATGATTAAGAAAGAGAACACATAATCACTTTTGTTAAACGCTGAGAGAGGAAAAAATGATTCAGGGATTAAAGTTAAAAAGGAAACTGAAAGTGCAAACTGTCTAAACTAAAATGGCGACTCCAGTAGAGGAATAAGCGGAAAATAATGGGGATAGAAACTAAAAAGGATATATAATTGCAGAACAATCCAGTGTGACTCCTCAAACTTGATAAAAACAAACCCTGTAATTACTATTATGTATAACCATTTATACTAAATATACTAAAGCAGAATAAAAAACAGTAACGTCAATATTTTTTTTAAATCAGTAACCATCTGAAACGTAATTTTCCTTCTTGAACGCCAGGCTCTGTGGCGCAATGGATAGCGCATTGGACTTCTAGACTGAGAATGAGGTCATTCAAAGGTTGTGGGTTCGAGTCCCACCAGAGTCGACATATTATGCCAAAAATTAAAAAAATATTTTCTTTCACTTTCTTTGTCTGAAAATAAACTACATTCGGTATAATGTTACGTACGTATATTACCCGTGCGTCATAATTTGAGGTACAACAACGTAACTTTTCTGGAGACATCTACATTATTAAATAATTCATTAAGTGAAACATGGTGATCTCAATTCACTTTCAAATAAGTTCTATTATTAATGTTTGTGCTTCATAAAACACAACGTAAATTAAAACTGTTTTAACGCTTAACTCTAGGTGGTGACAATTTCCTTAAGGAACCCGCATCAGATAATCACATCTCAGTTCATAGTATTGAAGTATCTCTTTATGTATTTTTATTGTGCGTTATTGTGACAGTTTCTAAAGGAAAAAAGATGTTAATTTCTTTTTTTAAAGTATTTTTTGCGCTAAAGCCTTATGTAAGACAAAAAGAATGAATCGAATATGCGAATGAATCAAAATGACGAGTCAACCAAAAACTGAGTGTAATTATAAAACGAATCGATTCACTAAGTAGATTTAATATTTACTTATTTAATACTATCTAAAGCGATGAATCCTGGAATTTACAAATCTGAACTCTTCGCTAAATAGAATTTACCAATAACTATAACTAGCAACTACTTAGCTAATTGGTAGTGACAAAAAATGATTCAGTGAGTTAAATAGAAGTGAATCTTTCCCGCGTATTTACAATCTAACAGGCCGTTTGTTGGTACGACTTATGTAAACTAATATTTATTTGTGTTTCTTCGATTCATTCAAGTAAAATATCCGCTGCGAGCTGTTCTACAAGTTTAAAATGCCTATATTGCCCGCTTACCTCAACTAAATCTGCAATTTATCGGAAAAACAGCAAAGGCCAATCAAAGGTGTGAATTAGCTTTGTGCTAAAGCATATGCTATATTAAGACAAAATCTGTTCTATTATATATTTGAATATAATCTACAAGCGTTACAAGAGTTTTCTCCTATATGGTTTATTATGATAGAATAAATTCAATCTGATAAAGTGGATACGTGTGACTGAATAATAATTCCTCTGTATGTTTCTGTCTGTAAGGAACTGACTGCATTTAAGTAAAACTTTCTAAAAAGAAATTCAAAGATGGCAGCTGCACGCATCAGTAAGTGAAAATGCACTTCTATAACTTACAATAATAAAACATTAACATAAAACAACATATTCTTATGCTCATTTCTGCTATACGGGTAATTTGAACTTGTGGGTCCCAAAAATAAAAAGCACTATGACGTTCCTGTTGTCTCTCTGTCCTGTCACCTGTCCCCTGAAACCAGTGCGGTTAACATGGAGATCAGGTGGTTTAAGGGGAGACCGTGCGTTTGTATCAGAGCAGACAGATAACAGAGGGAAAAGGATGTGAGGGAAAAGTGAAGCTGTTCACAAATGAACTGGATAAAGGAAATGTGTCCTTACAGCTGATAAACCCATTATTTAACGATAAAGGAGATTACCTGTGTCAGGTCACTGATGGAGACAGAAGAGAAGAGCTCACAATAAAAATAGGTAGGATTTTCTCTTATTAAAACGAAAAAGTATTTAGACTGATCAATTCTGAATAAACTGTAGTTGTTGCACGCTTTATCAATGACTCAAATGCTGCTCATGTTAAAAAGACCTCCAAGACCTCACACACCTCCTTGTTATATCAATGAAGCAGCCCACATGGAGGCGATATTTGGGGACGGATGTTGGAGGAACACCGTGATTCTTTTCACTGTTACTGATGAAGTTCAGAAAAACATTCAGGAGTTTGTACAATCAGGAAACCAGGAGCTGCAGAGACTTCTAGAAAAAATGTAAAAACAGGTTTTACTATCTGAACATTAAGGAGAGTGGAGCCAGTTCTCAGGTCTCTGAGCTGCTGCTAAAGACAGAAATACAGTCCCGAAAAAATTAAAGATGAAATAGACAGTAAAGCAAACCTACAAAAATGTTGAAAACAATAGAGGAAGAGATCAGTAAGCATGAGGGAAATGTGACTGAACTTTATAATCGTACGACTGAACTGAAAAGAAAGATGAAAGAAGAAATGGGTAAATAGAAGAAGAGGCACGTGACTCTATCTGGCGTGTTTTTTGTTTTTTTAAGCAGTGGTGAATGAAATGGAGTGAATTGGCACCTCGGTGAGTTGGAATCACTAGGCGACATTCGTAACTAGAGTGTAGTGAATGATTTGGAGTATACCTAATAAAGATGGACTGAAGGTAAGAGGGAGCAGATCCAGCGACTGTCCTAAAGGCCAGAGTCAGTACCTGGTACTGAATGTGAGCAGCTACAGGAAGCCAATGGATCCACTTAAACTAGCACAATAGAAACAACACCACATAAGTGTAACTGCAGTGCATCATCCACATCCTGTGCAAAATAGGCAGACTGTCACATCAAGGAGGTGTATCTAATAAAGTAGAAGAACCACACAGACACAGTGAGGGAGTGCAGACAGAAATGATTTAACTGACTTAAAGTGTTTAACTGAAAGGCGAACCTAGGACCTTGCTGTGAGGCAGTAGCAGCAGTGTGGTACCATATCATTCTAATGACACCCTGATAGGTGTCTGGAAGGGCATCAGGTATCATTAAAACAAACTGACGATGTTGAAGAATAAGTTTTATGTTTAGTGAAGAGAAAAATCAGTTACATTTTGGCCACAATGATAAAATGTAATTAGAACATGACTCTTTTTAACCACAGTGGAAATATTTCTTTATTCTCTGTTATTAACTCTGGTTATGATTCTTATTCTGATTCAGATTTAATTTATGGAGCGATTTTTAATAGAAATTCATGTAAAAAAAACAAGACTGAGCTTTTAACTGAGCACCTACACGAAACTATGCAGATGCAAGGAGAACATGCAACCATTACATCAAAATGGCTCAGGACATCCTATCCTATCCAACTCCAGTTCTTCTTGCTGCAAGATGATAGTAAATTTAGGTTCTTTTTCTTTTATTTAAAAAAAAAAAATAAAAAATATATATTTAAAAAAATACATAATTAAGGATATTAAAAAATAATTAGAATAATTATTTGTATCATAAACATCCAATTTTAGTATTTAAAGTACATTTACCTAAAGCAGTAAAAAGTTCCCCAAATGGGTATAACCATGGCAGTGGTGGAATGTATGTACTGTGATTTCATAATGTAACATTCCAGAACACTTCGCTGAAAGTTCGGTCTGAACAATGTGAGGAAAACACTGTTTTGCTAAGTAACAGTTCTTGACATCTTTATCAAAGGTAAGCTATGTTTAAATAATAGAGCACCTGGGTTCTTTTATTTTAAGCTTATCATAAAGCTTGTTATTGCATAAACCCTGGCGCTGATTTCCTGAATTCATTCACTAAAGTATTAACAGAAGAAAGCAGTTATTTAATTAGCTTTATTATATTTCATGTAATTGGCTTCTCCAGATCATTGTGGTATTTTGCAAAACACTAAAAGACTGACTCTAAAATCTGTTATGTAATAGATGATGGACTCATCTTCGTCAAAAAGACGTTTTTCCTCTGTTTGGAAGAACATAAAACAGAGGACTGTTGAATTATTCAGCAGACATCAAGTCGAACCCATTTTTCAGGACAAGAAAAACTGTAAGGTTCTCAAAAACACTTGCATGAACTGGAACATTTTTTTGGCTGAAAATGCTACTGCACAGAACACCGCCCTGTCAGAGGATCTACTTTTAATATTTGATCAGGTAACTGACCTGCCAGTGGAGATGTGTCTTGGTCTGGATGTGCATGATGTAAAACATCCCACAGGTGTCAAGGCAGATCGTGCAGAATGTTATTTGAACAACCGCCAGCCTTCTTTGGGAAAACCTAACCATGTAGTCCAGGAGATAGAAGCTCCAGAAGTTCTCCTTGAACTAAACGGGAATTTAGAACAACTCAGAGAGCAGTCCACAAACGTCCAGATGGGTTCTCACCAATGAAAAAAAGATGATGGTGTAAGACTGCAGGTATAGAGACTTTTCCAATATGTTCTTTTCTTAGTAAATATGACTTATTTATTCATTCCAATTAAACTACACCAAGCGCTCTCATTATAACACATTTTAGATGCTTGGGAGCTTGGATTAACCAGAAATATTCTTCTGTGAAGAATGTTTGTATCCATCTCCATGACCTTCAACCTACTTTTTAAAAAGCTATTTTTATCATAAATAAAAATATCGACTTAATATTGCTGAATATCAATTTCTTTGTATCTCACGTTTTAATGCACACTCACTGAATTTATTATAAAAACACAGGCCTGTAATTGTTTACTTCACTCGTTTTGCTTTATTAACAATTTTTAAACCGTAGTGAGAGAAAAAAAAAACCTTGAGGCATGATTTTAACTGATGTGATTTATTTTGTAAGAACTTTGTAGCTTTGACATATTCATTACTTTCCATTTGTATAAAAACAATTCATACATTTCCAAAATATGTGGCTTAATTACTTTAAATGTTTTAGACAACCCACCTTAAAACCTGCAAACTTAAGCTTTTTATTCAAATAAATAAAATATGTGGTAACCTGTTAAATCGAGCACAAAAAACTTAAAAACAGTTAAAGAATCCACTAAAATCTCAATACCACAAAGATCTATAGCAGACCTGGGTATTTGTCTGCCTTGTACATGTGGCCGTTTGGCTGTTCGTGTCCGGCCCACGTAAAGTCAAAAATGAAGGCAATGCATGCGATTGCATGTGTGTTATACACGGTCTTGTATGCACACATTGCAAGGCTTTGCTTTTAATATGAATTAAGTTCAGGCGATTATTTCGGCCCTCCTCAAAAGCCCCAGTTTCTAATATGGCTGCTTGAGATAATTAATTGCCCCACCCTGGTTTAGCCTTATGCAAACATCTCAGCAGCTCCACTGATTTGGTAAGTAAAACTATAAGTATCTTTTACAGGAAAAAAAAAAAACTTCAATGCAATAACTTTTTAATGTGCAAAATGCACAAAATTTTGCACAAAAAAACCAAAACAAAACCTTTAGAAAAGTAATTAAACTTTCATGCTTTGAGAAAAACTCCAGAATTTTGATATGCATCTTGTAGATATGCTTCTAGTACAAAATTTTTAACAAAATCTGTTTAGACCGGGGTGGCAGAGCATTTTATTAGTAACACTAGCCAGTTGTGTGGCAGCAGTACACTGCACAACATCATGCAGCTTTAAAGTGTGGTTTCATTATTGTAAGTGTAGTGATTGTTGGCATCAGACAAGTTGGTTCTACTGATCTGAGAGCCTCACAACAGTCTATATTTACTCAGAATGGTGCACTTAAAACATCCAGTGAGGGACACAACTGCAGAAATGTGCTGATGAGCGCAATGGAGAACCTCCTGATTGCTTTGGTTAGTGCTGTAAAGCTACAGTACCTCAGATAACCACTAGGTACAACTGTGAGCAGAATGAGAATATTTAAATGTGTAGTGGGTGGGCTACTACAGCATAAATCCACATCTTGTAAAACGGTATACAGGTGTTTTTTAATGAGATTGTATGTGTACTTGGACGTTTCACCTCAAATGTACATGGTACAATAAGATTCACTGAAGGAAGACCGTCCGTCCTTCTTCTCCCAGTCGTCCTCTGCCTCGAGCTCTTGTGCCTCGTGACATAGGCATTCCTCCTCTAGCTCCTCTTAAAGCACCCCCTCGTCCTCCTCTGATTTGTCCTCCTCTGATCTGTCCTCTTCCTCCTCTTCCACCTCTGATCAGTCCTCTTCCTCCTCTGATCAGTCCTCTTCCCCTGCCTCTTCCTCTGCTACCTTCCCTGTCTGCCCGCAAACCTTGTCCTCTGAGGTGCAGGCTTGTAAATCGCTCATTCAGTGACAGTTGTGTCTGCAGAATAAAGTCAGTTAATAAACAGAACCACGGTAAAGACATGATTTAATGACAAATGAATTGGCTAATGTAAATATTGCGACTATGGGTATATATAACATCATATATGATGGTCTAAGAGTGATTGTGTGTGTTATTTTGTGTGTAGTAACCTGGTTTGTAGTGGCTCTGTAATTAAAGTGCAGATTAATGCCTTTGGGCTCGGTCCTGCTGCTCACTGCTTCAGATGACCTCCCCCTTAACACTGGGCCACCCCTTCTCAGTCTCACCCTAAAAAAAAAGGTCTTAGTGAGACAATACAGCTGAAAAACTTGAGGACATTTGATATTCAAAAGCATAGGAGACGCTTTTGATTTTTTTTTTGCCTGCGATAATGCACAAATGCACAAAAATGAACACATCAAGAAAAAAAATTACATGGATCAATTAAAATGATCTGCCACTATTGTGAGCAAATTTATCTTGGTAAGATTTTTTTTAAAAAACTACTTAATTTATCTTAAAATCTATAAGACTTGTTACACTTTTTAAAGATTTTTTCACTTGTTTTCATTTTTTTGCAGTGTGTCTGACCCTGCACAACTGCAAATTTTTTTTTTTTAATTGACGTCAACAATGGACGTAACAAAGGAGCTACTTGACCTTAAACTTTTTTTTTTTTTTTTATAAAGGTATTCTGTACAGACTAGATATAAAAAGATCTAGATATAAAAGAATAGTGTCTTCAGCGTTACTCATTCCTGAGTGATTTATATTCAGCAATATTTGAAAAATAAAGGTTATTGTGACAAATTGTTTTATAACAGTGTGTATTTTTATATAATGTTTGTGTTAAAAAAAAAAAAAAAATCTGAAGGAAATATAGGCCCTGGGCATCTTAATCGAATTTTGGCCCTCTGCGAAGTTTATACATGCCAGACATACTGTAGATGGTCCAAAAAATACCCAATAGAAATGTAGTTCACTTACTGTGTAGCAGGTGGTGATTGTGCATTGGGCAGTGACACTGTAAGTGTTGTTCCAGATGTCGATGCAGGTCTTCGACTTCACGAAGATTAGAAAAAAAAGCGCGCATTATTTAGCCATTATTGTGCAGACATTATTACACTTATACTTCTTAATAAACTAACCTCTGTATCTTCTGATATTGTTCCAATTTTCCAGATCCTCTCATTGCAGCAAACTAAACAATACAAATAATAATTTTTTAAAAAATATGCGTTTTAAAAATAAAGGGCTTTGTGACAAATTTGGATCATTTAAAACTAGCAGATAAAAAAGGAATGAACCACAAAACTGAATAAAAAATGTAAACACTTAAATTAGGCTTAGTATAAAATACCCCAAATTACTTGCCTCACATCTTTAATGCCGTCAGGTTAACCAGTAAACATACAGACAAACATGCCTGTAACTCTGTGACTACATCTATAATTTATTAGCACTAAAAATTAACTATTTACAACATTACTGTGGTCCAGCACAGATACAACTTTTTTTTGGGTCATAAAGTATTTTTATGAGATGTAGTAATGTAATCAACCCAACTTACCCCTCTGTCCAATACAAACGGTCCTCCGCCTCTCTGTAGAGATCGCTGACCTCTTGCTGAGAAAGCCCCCCTGTAGCACAGTCATCATTATCAGGGTTTAGTAAATCACATCATGTTTTTCTAAAATTGGCAGCAGCAAAATTGACTCTACTCTACTTTTTTTTTTAACTATGACCAAGAACCTCCATATCTTTAATTGTGAATTACTCCATGGTGGGACAATAAAGGATTATCTTATCTTATTAAAAATTCTAATGGTGTAGCCCCAGTTTTCAAGATCTACAAATTTAAGATTTAAGCTCCAGCACTAGCTCCATGATTAAGTGTTCTTTTGGTACAAATAATTACAAAAATGCAATATGATAATGTAATATACTCACAGTGTACTGCATGTCATGATTATTAGAATAAACACTCTCATTCACTTAAAATGGGATAATAAATATGTAATTGAAGCTGTAGTTATTTACTTAAAAGTGAACTGCATTGGTAAATTAAACCCACACATTTCATATCAGCTGATGAACCTGATCCAGGGCTCAAAAACCAAACATTTGAAAGTAAACCAGTAGTAAAAAATAATTGCTCTCAGGTTTGGAGGAGTGAAACAGAGCAGGTGTGTAGCGACATCTGCTGTTCACGCTGTGCAAAGGACTACACATTGTACAGACTCTGCTCATTTGTCATTTCTGAAGCTTTATGTATTTATATGGAACTAAACATGGTTTAGAATCCCAAATACCTTCAAAATACAGTAAGCTTTGTACCTGGTTATCCCTCCTCTTCCTCGTCCTCTTCCTCTATATGAACCTCTTACTGGCATGGGGCTTTGAACCAGCTCCTCTTCATTCTATGACAATATCAGCTTTTTTTATTTTCTTCCTGCAGATTGTATTTAATCTGATATCATTATATTATGGATAAATAATTAGGTTTGTACAATAATTTTGGGTACTTACTGTTGTACCACTGGACTGTCTTTTGAGAGGACTGAGGCCCATCCCTCTGCCTCTGCCTCTACCTCTACCTCTGCCTCTGCTCAGTCCACGTAATCCGTTTGATCCTGAAATCAAACAAATTTTTACTTCCAACCCTTTTTGTTTTGTCCCAAGGAAGTTCATACACACCCTAAGAAAATGAACATCAATTTAATCACAAGAGTAAAAGATCGTATACTTTGGTGATGCTCGACACATCATCTGGAGTTGAACTCTTGATTTCTATCTGTATTTTACTTGATTTTTTTTTTATAATACTGAGCAAAAAAAAAAAAAACATTACAACAATGAGATTTTACAGGGGGTTGGACAATGGAACTGAAACCCTTGTCATTTTAGTGTGGGGGAGGTTTCATGGCTAAATTGGAGCAGCCTGGTGGCTGATCTTCATTAATTGCACATTGCAGCAGTAAGAGCAGAGTGTGAAGGTTCAATAGCAGGGTAAGAGCACAGTTTTGCTCCAAATATTGCAATGCACACAACATTATGGTGCAGAGTTCAAAAGATTGCTTTGATGAACATGAAAGTGAAGTTGAACATCTCCCAT
>JAOUQT010000027.1:7537855-7549761 GCA_025769995.1 Xyliphius kryptos | reverse complement strand
GCAAAACTGTGCTCTTACCCTGCTAATTGAACCTTCACACTCTGCTCTTACTGGTGCAATGTGCAATTAATGAAGAAGGCTTGTCCGATTTAGCCATGAAACCTCCCACACTAAAATGACAGGTGTTTCAGTTTCATTGTATAACCTCTGTACATTCACACACTAAGGGTCATGCTAGAGATTTCAAATAACATAGCATGCATGTCTTACGCGGAAGAAAACCAGAGGCACATAGAAACCCCACATGAAAACGGGGAAAACATGTTAAAACATTTTCCTGGGCACACTATAAAAAACCGGGAAAGTGCCGGGAAAACTGGGACTGTGGGAAACCCTACTTGCAGAACATCCTTAAATGTTCCAATCATGTCACTTGAAGTGAAGCTCAGATTTTCTGGGAGTAAGTGGGCAGTGGGCAGAACTGGATACTCAGCTTATACATGATAATTGGAGGAACTGTAAAAGTAGCTGGTCCCATTTATTATTTGACATTACAATCTTGGAATGCGTGACAATCTGTTAAATAAACTACTTATTAGTGTTAGTTGTTGTTCTATTAGTTCTATTAGTTGTAGTCTATTCTCTATATTTTCCTTTGTTCATATCATATTGTAAATAAAACATACATTTATTATTACTAAGTTTGTTTTATTTTATCTATTTGTTTATTTATTTTATTTGCTAAATTCATACGAGGTCTCAAGGACAGGAAAACTAGACAGCAAGCTGTGCATAATAGCATACTATGCTAACACTGATGATTTTATTTTGATTTTTATATTCAATTTGTGGCAGTGGTGTTAAACTGTGATTTTATTCATTATTATTAATTTAATTATTTGATGATGTAGGAGAAAAATCTACTTCCCCTGTTTGAAAAACCACCAGCCGCCACTAGGACCCGTTATCGGTGATCACATGCCACATACCACGTGTTCCTAATCCAATATTAAACATGCTTAATATTTACTTTGGCACCTAACATTGCATAGGTTCACCACACTTCTGCAATGCCTTATCCACAATGACACCTTACATTCACTGACTCTCACTCAACACTCTTTTACTTATACTTCATGTCCCAGCTTGTCCTCCTGTATCTAGAATGCTGTGTGGAAGTTATAATTTCAAAAAATATAAAATGTATGTATCGTCTTAGTCATTTAAACTAAACTGTAATTTTGTGCAAACTTTTGTTTTGGTAAAGATCTATCCAGTGCAATTCAGTTTTATTTTTACTCTTACATCTGTATTTATGACATTTAACAGACATCCTTATCCAGAGAGTTACATTTATTTCATTTTTATACAGCTGCGCAGTTGAGGGTTAATGGCCTTACAAAGAGCCCAGCAGAAGAAACTTGGGTCAGCAGTTCATTGTCTTAACCTTGATTCCACAAAGATATGTGAGCTATAGTTACATTAAATTATATACAATACGTGAACATAATCACACAGCTTTTACTTTATAGCAACAAATTATTAAATCAATTGTTTACTGCAATGTCCAGTATCAGCAAATGAGTATGGGTTTCTTTCTGAGTGTTTCACCTAAGGGTTTTTTTAGCATCTCAGGGAGTTTTTCCTTGCCAATGTTGCCCTGGCTTGCTTGTTAGGGATAAAACAGATATGAATGAAAAAGACAGGTCTGATTTGAATGTGGCACGCTTTATTTTTTAATGTTTTAATTTTAATTACGAGTTTGGTAATGAACAGTCTGAAGCTTGAAAAGTGTATTCTTTCATTGCAATCATTATAACCACAAACCCTGGTAAAAAGGGGGCGGAACTGAGGCGCATGTTCTTGCCATTTCCGCACGGGTTTTCTGTTTTTTTCCCGCATTCAAAAGACATGCATGATATGTTAATTGGTTTCTATAAATTTGTTTGTGATTGTGTGTGTGCCCTATGATGGATTGGCGCCCTGTCTAGTGTTGTTCCTGCACTTGTAGCCAGAGTTGCCAGGTGGGCATTGGCGTTCCCTGTTACCCTAAACTATGATTAAGATATATAAAATAAGGTATAGAAAATTAATGAAAGAATGTAACCTGGTAAAAAAAATTCTTATAACTTCCTATAACTTATGGAAATGGCTCTTACTGCTGCAAAAACAGTCTGAAATAACAAATAACCAAACTGAAACATTTTCCACAAATCATAACAACAGTTACTATCAGGTATTATAAATGCTGGTGTAAAGAGTTTGTGATTGTATTCACCTGTGTGTGCTGTGTGCAAAGCTGTAATAATCCATACTTTAAACCTAAATCAGTAAACTCAAACTAGAGTAGTAATATAATATATACCAGCTGACAAATTATGTGTGTGTGTGAAATACAGCATCTATAGTAAATCCTATCTGCCATGAATGGTATCACATTAGGGTTGTCTCTCTCTCTCAGTGGTCTGGTGGTAAGGGAATAGGCTTGAAGACAAGAGGTTGTAGGTTCAAACCTCTCCCTCTGTCTCTATGACCTCTGTAACCATGGGCTTATATATGCATACTAACAGGTCACAGAAGCCCCTGTCAAGTAATTTACTGTAATTTGACTTCAACCTTGAAAAATGGCACATTCCTGCCTGGGGTCCTTTATGCAGGCACTTGTAGTTTTTGCAAGTAATACACTTTTAAGTCTCTAAAATATACTGTATAAAGTACATATCTTAAGGAAGTCTCCAGTACAAGCTTCTGAATTTAGATTATTAACATCAGGAGAATGTAAGGATGACTGGTTATTGAAAATTGTGGTGTAAGCTTAATAAAACACTTACACACATGCTGTTATAATAAGGAATGAGTATATGCAGATGAAGGCAGGAACAGATCTCCTAATGGCTCTTAGAGAATGTACAGTACCAGCTGTGATTGCTGTGTTCACACCTGTCTAAATGTCAAAGAGCTGAACACACCAAGGTTCATTTCAAGTGGACTAAATACTGCATATATATAGAGAGGGGAAAGAAAGAGAGTCTAAAGCACTAAAATAATAATCAGGGCCATTTTCTGCAGCACTGAGCCTAAATGGCCCTAATTACCCACAATCACCATGTGCATTAAACGTATGCGTTCAGTTATATGGCTACACAGTGGAATCCCTAAATAGCACCTAAATTATCTGGCCCAGACTCATGCACACACTGGTTACTCAACTTCACTTGTGATGCACAACATATGCACTGCTGAAAGCATTACATTCTACCCAAGCCCATGCATGATTTACACTTTCTTAATGTTAAATGGAATCGTATATGGCTATGCTAGGGAAACCTTTATAGACACACATCCATACAAACTACCTTCACCCAGCACAATCATAAACACTGTTTTTTTTACTAACACATCTTGTATGCACAAGCTAACACACACGTTCATTAGTGCTGCTATATAGAATCTGTCTACTCTTCTACACTTTGTCTAAACATATATACAATATAAATATACATATGCATGTCCAAAATCTATTAGGATATACCCTATCAATATTAAGCTATTTCCCTGGGTAATCAAAACAGATACATCTTTCTTGCATTATGTTCCTTTAAAATTCACATATTTAAATATCAGTAATCAATTAGGTGATGTAGCAGTTACAAACCTTTGCTGTCTTTTCTGCTATTTTGGTGGGCTCTTAGTTCCTCAGACTTGTAAAAGTCAATGCTGGCATATGTGCTAATGCTGGAGCTGCTGCTTCCTCCAGCTGCAGTTCCACTTAATCCCATTGTTATTCCTTCTCCCAGGGAAGTAAAGTGTGTCCCAGCAGCTCCATCAAGAGCAATTTGAGGGTTATCTTTACCAGCTAAGTCAAGGTCAATGTAGATTAAGCCTTGCTCCATCAACAAAGATGAAGCTTGTCCTGCCATTGCAGTACCAGTGCACTGTGCAGCCGATGGCTGCCCAGTAGCCCAAAAAGAACTCTCTATTCCATGGCAATGAGGTGTTGTGGTTGGGGAAGCATCTGCAAAAATAGAGGAGGATGAGGAAGAAGGTCCTGGAGGTGTCTTGAATGTGTCTGAGCGATGCCTCCGTCTTACTGATGATTCTGCTCTGACCAGTCTTGCACCTGGGTCAAATGTAGGAAATTCTTTGGGTGAGTGGAAATCCATGCCTTGTTCTTGATTAACAGAGGAAGGCTCAGCTGATTGACCAGGTTTGGGACCATGCAAAGGGCTTTGAACTATAGCCATTCCAAATGCCATTTCAGTGTAATCGGAGAAAGGAGAACTAGTCATGTCCCCAGAAGGCAAAATGCCCATGACACTGGTTTTATGTCCAATTTCTGCTTCCTGTGGGACTTGAGGAGCCCTTGAAGGATTCTCTCTTGCTTTTGGAGCTATTGCTGGAATGGAATTGAAAGAAGAGAGGGACGTGCATGACAGAGGAGATGATAATTGGCCCAAATCCATGTTAACATACTCAGTGGACACAGAGATTGACGTAGAGAGGGGGGCTGAGAAACTGCGGGGAAGGTTTGTACCACCAACTTGACATGTAGATGGTTGGTATAATGACTTTGAATGCCCTTGAACCACAGTGTTCCCTTGACTTTGACCTGTTATCCCTCTATTGCACATTCCCTGATTACCCTGATAAACAATGCTAACATATTCACCAGAGCTTTGTGGTACTAATGGTTGTATAGTATCTTTAACTCTGGGTAGGGTGTTTGCTTTTGATGTGTCCACAAATAGACTAAAAGGTCTGCCTTTTCGTTGCTGTAAATGACCCTGTTTCTGCATACCTGACCCTCTTCTCTGCTGATGAATAGAATGGCCTGAATCTTTGGGGTGACTAACCCCTACCCTGTGCCCTGTGTTCATTCTGGTGGCCTTTGCAATTTCAGCAGCAGGAAGGGATAGAGGTTTATCCTCCAAACTTTCAGTGCTTGCTGAACTGGAGGAAAATGATGAGGAGGACAAAGAAAGGTTTCCAACTCCCTTGGGGCCAGCAGATGATTCAGCTCTGTTGGAATACCCACCCTGTCCAGTCCTCTTTCCTGAAACACCTTCACTCCTAGATATCACCTCTGGCGTCTTTCCATCTCCCAAACTATCCTCAAAGCGAGTAGAAAGAGCAGTATGTTTGTAAGAACGTGGCAGGGAAAAGTAAGAATACACTGTTTTGGGCTGTAGTGGGTGTTGTTCTGTGAGTGAAGGGGGTGTGCTGCAAGCTGACCTGGCACAAATAGGTGACATGTTCATGTAGTCACTACCTGCCCGACTCTCCATGCTGCTCCTGCTACCCCATAAGCAACCACTCATGCCATGCAGATCTGGTGAACAGCTGCTGTGAGGGGACATCATCATGTAGCCCTCAGTGACAGGAAGTCGGATGTTCTGTGGGGGTGAAACACTGCTCTTTGGTGTCATAGTCATGTACTCATCCCCTCCCTTTGGTTCTGTGTCAGATACTGAATGAGATACACTTGCAGGAGCTGTAACACCTGGCAGCATAGACATGTAGCCACTTTCACTCAACCTGTTCTCGAGACCCTCCTTTGTATTGACACCTTTATTGGCTGAAGTTTCCACCTGCCCACTTGGAGTTATTATTGAGCCTCCTGAGCCTCTGCGAGAGGTAAATGATTCTCTGCTGGTGCTGCGAGACATCACTGCATAGTCTTCATCTTCTTCATCTCGCTCTTTCCTGCAATGAGGCACCCTGTGCACCTGAGCAGTGGAAGATGGAAGAGACGTACGCTTGCTGAGTAACCTACGTTCACTTTCATACTCTCTACTAGAGGAGCGTCGAAGAATCCTGCGTCCATGCACTCTTTTGTGAGTGGTGTCTCTGTGCCCCACTAATATGCAGCTAGTAGAGCCATCTAGTATTGCAGAAGAGAGACCTGCTGCAAGAAGGGAGTGTTCACCAGGGCTAGATCCATATTCATCAGAGGAGCCATAGTCACTTGGGGAGCCTGACATGGACACTCTCTGTGGAATTCGAGCATAGGTGCAAATGGGCACTGTACCTAATGGAGCACCACTTAGTCCACACTCGGATCCATGACCAGAGCTAGATGAGAGACTAGGGGCAGGAGAAGGTGCTGGATTCTTAGAGGTGTACGGTGCCAAACTAAGAGTGATCTTAGCTGGGGTAGGAGCTCTTGTTGGTTTAGGTCTTAGGGTAGGGGTGGTGGAGCAAGAGGAGCCATTCAGGCTTGGACTGGTGCTGAGAGCTGTCATCCTGCCACCGCTATCCTCTGTTCGTGCACCAATACTGGCTGTCCGTGATCTGGAGAATCCATGTCGAGATGTTGGAGATGTATTAGTGCTGTGAGGCACACCAGGAGTCTCTGTCCTTGCCCTTCTGGAGAAGCCTACTTGGGAAGGTGGCAGATTCGGATTGTGGCGTCGTGTTGGAACGCTAATAGGATTTGAGGCTGTGCCGCCTCCACAGGAAGTACCTACTGCCTGGGTTTTGCTTCGCTGACGGAATTCCTCACTCAGTGCTTTCATAGCCTCTAGGAGAGTCTCGTGCATATTCTGTGCAACTACAGAATCTTCTACTTGCATCCAAAACTCTCCAGGTCCTGTCACAGCTGAACGGCCCACTTCAATAAAGAAAAAGTTCTCTGAATGGCCACAGCGACGCACATTCATTAGTTGAAGCACTACAGCTGGTGAATCAGAATTTAGCTTAACAAAGTTGACTGTGTTATCCGTTAAGCAGAGTCTGTAGATGCCAATCAGATTTCTGGCTTGTCCGAGACCTTTGGGCCATAGCTTCACCTGCCATACCTCTTTAAAAGCAGGACCAGGTGATAACAGTCCACATTCTCCTCCACTGCCGTAGTCATCAGGAGTCTTACCTACGGTGACAACAAATACAAAACAATATTCGGAAATTCACAATGGCATACAAATATCATACTGAAATAAGCTCAATGTGGGAATTACTATTCTTTCTGATTATGAAGTCTACAGTATCAGAATTCTGATGAGTTCGGGTTTATACCTGTTAAAAATCTTTTTTAGTGCATGTCTTTTTTTGCATCAAGTCCTCTGATTTCGTCTTACATCCGAAATGCTTCTCTAAATTAGTCCCTAAGTGTGAATGAGTGTGCATTTGTATGCACATGGCAAAGAGGCACATGCCTGTCTTGTTTAATCAAATATAGCCTCCATATACGCTGTGATCCTGACAAGAAAAATGCATCGACTGGAGATGAGTTAATGAATAAATAAATACATTAAATAATCACTAAATGATCACTAAATTGGCTTAAATGTTTTGTGCCAGTGTGTAATAGCAGCGGCACTATGGATGTTTCCATACCATGGCATATACAAATAGTCAAGGAAACTTCCAGTAAAAGGTCACAAACTGAACGGCCATGTTTGGTATATTGGAAGATGTTTGGCACCTTGTGTAGACTGTTCCCCCGATATCTGCATGCTGTAACTAATCACAACCCATTATTAGTCGTGTGTTCCTAGTCCAGTGATCACACTGTAAATGCTAAACACTTTAGCATTAAGAATAAGTCTCCAGTTAATTTTTAGGGGCCTGTTAGAAAGAAGAAATAAATAAATGCATAAAATGTAAAGTAATTCATGCCTTGTCATCCCTATTTTCAAATAATGCATTTAACTGGATTATAAAATGTTGGATTGAGTAGTAACCGTATTTATAAGGACTCGAGTTAGCAGAGGGAGAAGAGCATTTGCATTCAAGCAGATTTATAAGAGGCAATCCATCTGACAAGGACATGGCTTTGGGTGGCGAGTAAATCGCTTAATCATATCCCACCAATCCGGTGCCCTCATTCAACCCTGTGAACATGCAAAGATAGGGAGGGAGATTACGGCAGTCAAAACACGAGAGACGTGCGAAGGAAACCCCGTTTCCCAATGAAAACACATTGCTGCTGCGGACGCCCTCCCCGACACGCGCTCTCTGTGGCATGGAAATGAAGGTTGAGTGCACAGAATGTGCTGAAAACCAAAAACAGACGACTGTGCGTGTTGCAGCAGCCTCCACTGCACAATGCGACACCCTCGTGCACATGGATTGCACATGAACACACACACACACAAACACACACAGAAGTGATTCCTGACTGCAGCAAAACAGTGCACAAGGGTAAATATAAAAAATTGGGCTACATTCGACACTATCTTTACGTCACCACAAAAAAACAGTTCATGTAGCTGCGTCACACTGCTGTGCATTTAAATCCCTTCAGATTGATTATTACTTAATCATGATAAAAATGTATTATTGTATATCATATTATTATTATAGCATTATATATAAATCCTTCCATTAAAAACAAGACTAAATAAATCCAGCTTATAATTAATGCTATCTATAACCTAATATATCGACTGTTAAATCAAGACCAATTGAATGTTTTATTTGAAATGTGTGTTAATGTAGTCACCATCTACACATCTAACAAACACATTCCTGTTACATTTCTACACTCCAATAACTAACAAAATACACAGAACGATCACTGGATTAGGAACACCTGTCATGTGGCAATACGATCACTGATATATCACCTGAATTTCTGGAAATGTCACACTGGGAACTCATCTAAGATTTTATTCTGTCCACTGTACTGCAGAAGGTGACATTTACCAGCTATGTGTAAACAGTGTGACTTGAGCGAAATTGAGCACAGATGAATAATTGGAGCCCAGAGGTATGGTGCCAGTATTTTAGCAGTAGCTGCACCAGAGGTCAGTTTCCATGAAAAACAGTATCATGGGTCTACCAAGAGGGGAGGATCTATAAACAAACATCTACCCAAA
Source organism: Xyliphius kryptos (assembly GCA_025769995.1). Classification (NCBI taxonomy): domain Eukaryota; kingdom Metazoa; phylum Chordata; class Actinopteri; order Siluriformes; family Aspredinidae; genus Xyliphius; species Xyliphius kryptos. The sequence goes on along the minus strand of JAOUQT010000027.1, from coordinate 7,541,002 downwards.
AAGGTCACCTGGCAGCCAGCCAGGAGTGGTTGATCTGCTAGGCAATCTGGTGGAGCTGCTGCACTGGGCATGGGTTGCCGCTGTATGGAGGATGTTCGCCTCCTTGTAGAGTCTGTACACTAATTAAAAATATGGACCAACCCTTGATTATCCAGGTGTTCCTAATCCAATGTGGTTTCTGGGTAATTGTTGCCATATTCCAACACCATGCAAGAAAGGGTAAAATAAAATGAATGATATTAATGTCAAATGCATGATGTCACTTGTGTTTTATTACACAGGTATGTAAATATCTATGAATGCATCCAGCCATACAACCATTTAAATTATTCATAACTGTGCAGAACACTGGGTGTGGGGACATAAATTTGACATGATGCTTATGCTAGACGTAGCAAGAATGTGAATAACTAATAATGATGAGAGGAACCATGGCGGATTTGGTGAATTGATCTAAATGATGCATTTATGTATTTCCCTCTTACTTCTGCACTGCAGATCCAGCATGGCCTGATACCATTCGTTCTGCATCTCCTCGGTGTCCGCGGCCACGGAGAAGCTCTCCCCACGCGTGTGCAGCACGATCATGTGCTTGTTTTTCGAGTCGGCTCGCTTGTTGATGTTAAAGCAAGAGTCCAGGTCGACAACCTTCTTAGGCACAGGAGACTTGCTCCGGAATTTCTTCTCGCTCTCGTAATATTCGAGGCGAGCAGGGCCGCGCTCAGAACCCGCGCGTAGCACGAAGAATCGCCGGTGCGTGGATTTGGGTTTGCGCAGGTAACCGCTCTTGCAGACGTCTTCGTAGCATCGCGGCTCCGTGACCGCTTGGTTCTCCATTGCTGTTTATTCTTTCGTGAACAAAACAATCCTTAGGCTGCACGTCCACTCATCGCTGGTTGTGATCCTCCTCCTCCGCTCTCTCTCTCATCCTGCTCTCGAAATAAGTGAGCGGGTGTGTTTTCCTCTGAGCCTCGCTGTGCACCTACACACCAATACACACTGACAGACACGCACATGCGGCATGCGGCGCGACGTCTGCACTGAAGGCCGCGACAGAGGGAGCGCATCACAACTGTTTACTGTACGCGAGGTTGCCAGATTTGTTGTCTAGTTCTCATCTCTTCCATTGCTCCAAATCAATCCACAATGCGCAGTGTGCATAATTTACTCTATACTGAAACAAAATAATTTAGCAGGAATATTTATTGTGAACCTTAGAAGAGAACTTGAAGATAGAAGAGAACTTGGAGAAGTGGAGGTATGCTCTGGAAAGGAGGGGAATGAAAGTCAACATTTGTAAGACCGAATTCATGTGTGTGAATGAGAGGGAGGCAGGTGGAACAGTCAGGTTACAGGGAGAAGTGGTCTAAAAGGTGCAGGAATTCAGATACTTAGTATCAACTGTCCAAGCAGATGGGAAGTGTGGAAAGGAGGTGAGGAAGAGAGTACAGGCAGGATGGAGTGGATGGAGAAAAGTGTCAGGAGTGATGTGTGACAAAAGGGTCGCAGCAAAAGTGAAAGGAAAGGTTTATAAGAGAGTAGTGATCCCAGCACCTTGTTGTATGGTTTGGAGACAGAGGCACTGACTAAGAGACAGGAAGCAGAGCTGGAGGTGGCAGAGCTTAAGATGTTGAGGTTCTCATTAGGGGTGATAGGTGTGAAATCAGAAGATGCAGAGGACAGAGTGGCTTTGGGCGGGGTCAAATTAAAATTCACCTAACAGAGGCTTGAGTAGTTCTCTGGCGGCCTCTAGTGGTCACAAACATGACGACTATCTGGAACTGTGTATTTCCTACGTCACTGTTTTCGTCCTGAAGCCCAGAAACACGTGTTAAACCACTAGATTAGTAAGATTTGCAATATGATAGTTCTTAAATTAGAAAATAATAAGCTACATGTGGGTTAGCTAATGACATAATGAGCAAGAGGGCCCCTTGCTGATCACTGTGTTGTAATATTTTGAGTGAAATGACTCTTTTTTACGTACTCTTTAATTTGATATCACTCAAGTGAGGATGGGATTCCTTCAGTATTCCCTCTGGAGTCTTTCTTTGCGAATATCGCTGTCCGTCTCGTTCATTCGGAATAAAGCGTTTCTGTAAAGTTGCGTTGTGACAATGGTACATTGTAAAAGTTGCTGTATAAATAAAGTTTCATTGAATTGAATAAGATGTTTGTGTAACATTCTAATGTCCCCACAAATCTCTTTTGTTGGTGCAACGAAGGGTGGCACGTAGGCGCAGTGGATAGTCCTATGGCCTCACAGCGAGAAGATCCCGTGTTTGAGCCCCGGGCGGGGCGACTCGGGAAATTTCTGTATAAAGTTCTCATATTCTCCCGGTGTTGTTGCAGGTTTTCTTCAGGTATTCCGGTTTCCTCCTGCATTCCCAAGACATGCATGATAGATTATGTGCTGTCTCTAAACTGCCCATTAGAGTGTGTGTGCGCCCTATGATGGATTGTTCATGCCCGTACACCCAGGGTTGATGGGTGTGCACCAACCGGCTTCCCCGTGAGTCTAAAACTAGAATTAAGCGGGTATAGAAAACGAATGAATGAATGAATAAATGGTGAAAAGATCAGATCTCTGTTCTTTAAATAAAACCGGACACACACACACTCTCACACACACACACACACACCTGATTGTCATATCATTGATTATTAACACCGGTTTCCCCGTGAGCCTAAATCTGGGGTTAAGCAGGTATAGAAAATGAATGAATGAATGATTGAATACCCACCTGAGATGGTTGTATGGTGTTTCTCCACAAGGTGGCGGCGTATACCTTCATATACCCTCAGTAAAACCCATTGCTCCTCGTGTACGTAGAGAAATACAGTTGGCAAAACAATACCAGCTACTGATGTCTGATGGACACTCGGTGTTCGCTGACAGACGGAGGGTTGAAGTGACGATGCGTCTCATTTTTAACTATTTTAATAAACTTGAATGTAAAGTAGAATCTTTACTGCAACCCCCAATAGCAATGAAGTCGGGACGGTGTGTAAAACATCAATAAAAACAGAATGTGACGATGTACAAATCTATTTCCACCCCATATTCAATGTAATTCTCCACAGAGACACGATGTTCAATGTTCAAACTGATCAACTTTATTGTTTTTTTACAAATATTCACTCATT
>JAOUQT010000027.1:7488228-7501224 GCA_025769995.1 Xyliphius kryptos | reverse complement strand
TGTGTGTGTGTGTGTGTGTGTGTGTGTGTGTGTGTGTGTGTGTGTGTGTGTGTGTGTGTGTGTGTGTGTGTGATTTGGATCAATGCATTATACTATAGATAGATAGACGTGTGTGTGTGTGTTTTATGAAGCTTTATGTATGGATTAATAAAACATGAATACCAGATTTATAGAAAGTGTTACCAACTATAGCATGTGGGTATACCCTATGCCAACTAACGATATGCCATATGCTTTTTATGAATCCAGTATTCATGTTTTACTAATCCATACATAAAGCTTCATAAAGAATTGATAATGTCTTATGAAACATAAGTACATTCATGAAGCTTTGTAAAGTATTCATAATATGTTATACCGTTTGCCTTGATCCTTTGTTAATAATCATATTCATAATTTGTTATAAAAATTTAACATATGGCTTCATAACACAGTGACATAATGCATTATAATATTAACCTAATGAAATGTTTGAATCTTCAGAAGTTTAGGCATTTTTACTCAAAACAAGATGATTACACGTCACTTAAAGTCTATAAAGACTTTATGACATTATGTACTACTATGTATGCAGTTCTTCACTTTTTGCCTGTAATAAGAGCCCATAAGCTTTATTAAACTAATATGATCACTTATAGCATTTTCAGGAAAAGCATTTATTAAACACAAATGTTATGAGGCTTTATGTCACTGGGCTTTATAATAGGTTAATGAACAGGTGAAATGGATCTTTTATAATGCATTATGTCACTTTGTGTTATACAGCCTTATTGCATGTTCATAAAACACTGTATGAGTGTGGTTATGTACATCTTTGGACATTAACAAAGGCTTATGACAAGCATTATGTATACTTTATAAAGCTTCATAAATGTGTTACTAATGCATTATTACCGGATTTATGGAAAACATCTGAACAGTCATGGATGTGGTACTGAATGTGGTGGCAGACTGCACACTCCCTCACTGTGAAGCGGCAGTCAGACTGGAAGGTTGGAGACTTAATCTTCAGCAGGGTGATATGGATCAGTGTGATAGATAGGTCTGCTGGTTTTGCAGAACATTCTGAGAACGCTGCTGTCTGGTTAGGTCACTTTGATATTGCGGGCACACTTCATATCTTTACTACTTCTTATATCCACCTTAATATCTACAATTTATGACCATAAATATTGTATAAATATTGTAACTGAGTATTTTGACATTTAGATTTAAAACTATGCGTATCAACATAGGATTCACCCCCATAAGAGCCTCTACTGTCTTGGAAATAAGATCACGATATAGTGCTACGCTTTGTCTCGATAAGTAGGCTTAGATGCACCTGCCATTCGTTCCACCAGTTGATGCATCGGAAACGCTTTATAATTTCCAACTCTGAGCAAAGCTAAGCTGTGAGCTCCTGGGCGCAAGTGGAGGGCCATTTCCTAATATTGTTTTTTTTAAGGGGTGCGTCCACATTTGATTCGCCCCCTAGCACACATCCCTGTTTTCATTCCTTTGTGCTGTTGTAGAAGTGACACCTTATGTATGTTTTGGTTTGTAGGGATCATGTGCATCTAAGGTATCGTTAAATGCTATGCATGATATGTAGGATGAGCACATGCCTTGAGATATTATTATTATTTTAATAATGAATTTAACTTGGTGGCCTAGTGGTTAGCACATTTGCCTCTCAGCTCTGGGAGTTCCCGGTTCGAATCCCGATCTGGATGGAGTTTCCATGTCCTCCCCGTGTCCATGTAGGTTTCTCCGGTTTCCTCCCATAGTCCAAAAACATGGATTCCAGGTAAATTAAATGCTCTAAATTGCCCTGTATCGTGTGTTTGGATGTATGAGCGAGTGCCCAGCTATGAATTGGCGCCATTTCCTGAATGTATCCGCCCAGAGTCTGTGATGTTCTTCCCTGGATGGGCACGGGGAACCCCACCGCGACCCTACTAAAGGAAGATAATGGACTGATGGTTAAATTTAAGTTTTTTTTCTTTCTTGTGGTTCTGCCTCATATGTTTCGGTCCCTAGAACACTTAGGAAATTAACAAATGTAAATTATACATTTTACGAAACAAGTTTTTACGATGCAGCAAGAGAAGTTGTGGGTAAATGGTTTGATCTAAACCTGTAATGGATTTTAGGCAAAGTGGTTTAAAAAAGAAAGAGGCAGCCGAAATATGATTTATTACTAGATAACAAACTATCTGTCTGCTGATGAGAATGCTGAACGTCCGCTATCATCGGAGACAAGCCCAAAAGTAATTGTTGTTTTTTTTTTTAGCCGCCGTCTCCAAGGCAAGGAAAAACTTGGAATGGTGAAAACCCTTAATTTGCTTATGTCAAAATAAATAGTAATTTCTGTACCCTCTTGGAGGGTGTAAATTCTTGTTTGATTTGTTTTGAAATTGTAATTTGCTCTCCTCAGCAGATTCCTCCTTACCTTTCAGTCTTTCACCCTGCTTTAATGCTTCTTGGCAGTAAGCGCAAGGTTCATGAATAAATCAAGAACCTTTACTGTCAAAGCTCAGAGCAAGAGGGAATGGAATCATCATGTAGTGTACATTTTCAGTTGAGAGTTACTTTCATCTTATTTCTCGCCTTCCAACGCAAAAATATGCCTCACTGCTTAATGAGTGGAGGGTTCGGAAGAAGATCATTTGAAGTTCAGAACTTGTGAAGTTGTAAATAATGACTTCTTGGAAAATAACCTCTGGAATGGTATTTCACTAAAACCCAAATATAAACCTATTCATTTTGTTTTAAACGGTGTTTAGACTTTTATTCCTCGAAAGTAGCTCATGGTCAGAAGAGTAAGAAGATTATTTAGTCCTGTGAGATTATTATTAACAGTCTAACAGACACCAACTCTATCTCGCTCATTATTTAATCACTGAGTGATGTTTACTGTACTGCTAACGGTAGTTACATGCATTTGAACTTGAATGATATTTATTATCTACAGGCTTTAATCTGATGTCCCACCCCTTAAGATACCCATTTAATTAACTAATTTTGACCCATCTTCTAAAAGCATATTTGTAAGATCAGACACTGATGTTGGAAAACAAATGCCTGGCTTGGAGTCTCAACTCTAATTCATCCCAAATGTGTTCTTATGGGCTTGTGGATAGTACTCTGTGCAGACCAGTCAGGTTCTTCATACAAATTCACCCATATCCTTATGTATTATGCTTTGTTCACTGGTGTTAACTCATGTTGGAACAGGAAGGGGCCATCCCCAAACTTTTCCCACTAATTGGAAGGACGAAATTGTCCAAAATCTCTTGCTATACTAGAACATTCCTTTCAGTGGAACTAAGGGGCTGAGATCAACTTCTGAAAAGTTTGATACATGTTCCTTTTAAAAAAAGTAATAAAAATTAGGAAAATGAAATGTGGTTAGCCTGTCTATCTTTCAGCACTAGGGGTTTAGGTTTGAATCCCAATCTGGTTGTTCTCAAATGTCCTGTCTGTATGGAGTTTTCTTCAGGTTCTTTGGTTTCCTCCATTGTCCAACAACATGGATTAAAGTTGTATTGGCTGCTATATATTGTCCTCATATAGTGTACGTCTGTGTGTGTGTGCCCAATGATGGATTTGGTGTACCTACCCAGCACCCAAACCATTCTTCCCTGGATGGACATGGGGAACCCCCTTGCAACCCTCGTAAAGGCTTAAGTGGTGGAAAATGATCTAGTAAAAATAAATATATAAGAAACAGTAATTTATAGCACATAATATATTTTGTGCAGAACCCTGTTGTGTTTAGCAAAAAAAAAAAAAAAAAACGTTTTACGTATGTTCAACAATTTGCTTTCATTTGAGGTCAAAACTAATAATTGTTGTTGTTTTAAAAAAATTTAAATATCCTTAATAAATTTGTTATATTATATTTTAGCCAAAGTTTTTTTTTTCTAAACATGTTCTCACTATTGAATTGCTGTAATGCTTGCTTAAATAGTTGCATTATATACATTTCCTTGCAACTGAAGCTGTGTGTTTGCATGACTGTACATGAATGCTCACTCGTGGAAGACGCACTCAAACACGGTTTTGCTGCACACAGCCTAACAAGTGGCCTTGGCTCAATTTCAGTAAATGTATAGAAAGCACTTAAGCCGACACAATCATAGGTAAAGGAAGGTGCCTGAAGCACGAGTTAGAGAGACAAAAATCAAATAGTGTGACAATGACTGCACTCATCGGTTTATTCGGAACACTGTTTATTATACTTCATGGTAGCAGATATACTCCAGCCAAAACATGATTTGGCTGTTATTCCAAGTCAATAAGTGTTTGCTGTGTATTTTTAATAATCGTTTGCGTTCCTATTTCGATCACTTAGATGCCAGCTGGGTAATTTGCTTGCACGGAATACAAGAGGCAAGCGTCCAAAGATTTTACTCATTTTGGAAAAAGCATCAGATACGACATGAAGTGTCAGTTCATTATGTGAATCAGAACAAACATGACCCTTGTACAGGTCTACATGCTATTAAAAAATAAAAGTTTCTTCCAAGTTAAATCAGATTCTTTTTTTTTTTAAGTAAATAAAAAAAAAATTATGCATGTTTAAGCATAATTTGGTTCATTTAAAAGGCTTGTTCAAATAAATGAAAATTATTGATGGACATTTGTTTTTTTTAATAATTGGTTGCATTTAGAAATTCAGTAAAGAGAATAAATAATAATGAAATCTATAGAGCAACAATATAAATAAATCAATGACATGTTTAATAAGTCAAGTAATTAAAAGAAATCTTTATATTTTACATATTTCTGAAAGATGAACGCTAATACGAACACATCCTTCTCAACGTCTCTTTATTATGAATGATTTTTATGCAGTAACAACTGTAGAGCTGTATATTGTGTATACTAGTGGAGCTTTTGTGTGTATTTTATGGCATTGGTAGAGGATGACGCAGAAGATTAGTTGATATCGGGCATGTATGGTTAGAATGTTCGCCTCTAATATTAATGTGGGTGGACTTTCCATGTTCTTACTGTGTCAGTGTGTGTTTATGCGTTGTCCGGTTTTCTCCTACAGTCCAAAAACATGAAAGTTAAATTGCTCTGAATTGTTTCTACGGTTGCAAGAAAAAGTAAGTGAACCCTTTGAGATAACTTGGATTTTTCCATAAATCGATCATTAAATGTGTTCTGATCTTCATATAAGTCCCAAAAATAGACTTAAACTAATACCACACAAAGAAGTATTTAAACACATGTAAACATTCACAATGAAGGGTGAAGAAAGTATGTGGACCGTTGGATTTAACAACTGCTTGACCCTCCTATGGCAGCAATAACCTCAAGTAAACATTTCCTGTAGTTGCAGATCAGACCTGGACAACGGTCAGATGGAATTTTGAACCATTCCTCTTTACAAAACTGTAAGTTTAACAATATTCTTGGGATATCTGGAGTGAATCGCTCCCTCGAGGTCAAGCCGCTGCATCTCAATAGGACTGAGGTCAGGACTGGACCACTCCAGAAGGCGTATTTTCTTCTGTTGAAGCCATTCGGCTGTTGACATGCTTCTGTTTTGAGTCGTCCTGTTGCAACCATCCTCTGTTGAGCTTCAGTTGGTGGACAGATGGTCTTGTTTTCCAAATGTCTTGGTAAACTTAGGAATTTTTTTTGTTGATGACGGCAATCCATCCAGGCCCTGAGGCAGCAAAGCAGCCCCAAACTTTGATGCTCCCTCCACCTTATTATACAGTTGGGATGAGGTTTTGATGGTGTGCTGTGCCTTAGTTTTTCTCCACACAGTGTTGTGGAGAGATGAAACCAAAATTAAGTTTTTGTATTTTTTGGACAGCAGTGGCTTCCTCCATGGTTTCCATTCATGTTTAATGTTTTACGTATTGTAGATTTGTCAACAAAAATGTTAGCATGTGCCAAAGATTTATGTAAGTCTATAGCTGACACTCTGGAAGTCTTCCTCCCCTTGTTATTCTGTGCTGTGCTCTAGCAGTTATCTTTACAGGATTTTTGAGATGCTTTTGTTAACATTTCTAACTTCATGCAACTCAACAATTCATGAATGTAGGGCTTCCAAGAGCTCTTTTGTGCAAGGGATGGTTCACATCAAGCAATGCTTCTTAAAAACAGCAAACTCATAACTGGTGTGTTTTTTACAGGGCAGGGCAGATTTAACCAACACATCTAATCTCATCAGATTGATTGGACTCCTTGTTGGTTTAATTAGCTCTTAGTCATTAGCTTTGGGGTTCACATTTTTCCACTCTGCAATGTAAATGTTTAGATTTTGTGTTTTATTTTTTATTATTATTATTTTTTTAAGTATTAGCTTAAGCAGACTGTGTTTGTCTGTTGTGACTTAGATGAAGACCAGAACACATCTAATGACCAATCTATACAGAAATCCAAGCAATACTAAAGGTTTCACATACTGTGCACCCAGCGATAGATTACCGTCCGGTTCCGGTCTGCCGAGTGTCTGAAACGTTCACCGCTGAATGGGTATGGACCCTTGTAGAGGATTAAGTGTAAAATAATGGATGGATGTATCTATATTTAGTTATTTAGCAGACGCTTTTATCCAAAGTGACTTACAAGGATCCCAACTTGGTTGGGATCAGAACACAGGGTTAAAACAGGACCCTGAAGCAATGAGGGTTAAGGGTCTTGCTCAAGGACCCACATCGGTAACTTCAGTGGACCTGGGATTTAAACCCCCAACCTTGTGATTGATAGTCCAACACCCGAACCACTGAGCTACCACTCCACATGCTGAGGAATTGATACAGCACATGTTGGGCAATTTAGAGCAGCCAATCTACCTTGAACCCATGTTTTTGGACTGTGGGAGGAAACCGGAGAACCCGGAGGAAACCCACGTGGACATGGAAAGAACATGGAAACTCCACCTAATGGATTCAAACCACTACACCCCCGTGCTACCCCTCAACAGGAACCAATGTAAGAACCTGAAACCTGCCACATCGCTGATCAACATCAAAAGTAATTCTAATGAAATCCTGCAGAGGATTTAAATCTAACATTTTCCAAACTCTACGTTCCACACGTTTTACTGGATGTTAAACGGATGTGACCCCATGCCATAACATGAAAAGCTACAGATCAATCACTGTAACGAGCAGCGTATTGATTAAGCGACGTCACTAAGCACTGTGGGAGTCGGAATTATTACAGGATGGTTCCACCACTTTAAAATCTCTCTTTATTGCATTTCCTTTGGTACGTCGTGCAGTTACACAGTTATAGCTGTGCAGCTAGTCGGGGTTTATAACCTTTATCTGTGCTGCACTAAAATAAAGGTGTGGAGGGAGGAGGCGGAACCGAAGGCCGCTGCCGATGGCTCCACCAATGATGCAGCCGGGGCAGGCCATCTAGTGGGGAGTGTGATCACAGCAGCAGCAGGAACGTGGCATGGTGGGATGTATTTAAATGTATTTTAATGCATCTCCAGTCCACATTGCGTTCCACCCCTCACCGAAACCTGGTTATAATCCGCCGACTGACAATTTTAATGCCAGTGACGTATTAAAACTTGGTGATTCCCACTATTTCGTGTCTTGACGACGACTCCCAATCAAAAAAACGTGCAAAAATCCCAGGAGATTCTCAGCGAGAGAGAAATTCTCTAACCGACCTGTCTGGTGCCAACAAACGTGCCACAGTCCCTGATTTAAAACTTCTGATGCTGCACAACTAAACGATTCCGCAGATACACAGATGTTTCCAATAAAGTGCTTGGTTAATAAAACACCCCTCATCTGATTGGCTGTACCAAAATTTCCCGACCCCTGCTTTAGAATAAATTCCCGCCTCCCCTAACCGTCGTGCGATGCTTTAAACATGGAGAACGGAGTTTAGAATGGCTTTTTGGCCCGAACTGATCGTTCTGGCGGATTTGGCTTGTAAGTGCACTTTCATGGCACGAGATTCATCTCTGATTGCACTGGCTGGACTTTTGAATTATTTGAAAACTTCTTCCCTGAACCGTTTCACATAGGGGAAGGGGGGGGGGGGTAGGTTACAAAAAGTCTTATACGTATACATCCTTCGCTAAGAAGACACATCGTCCTAATTCAAGGCACTGCTATTAGAGTAAACATGGCAGTTGAAAGAATACTACGGTGAGCGAAGCACGTTACGCAAATGGAGTTTGTGAAAGGAATGTGAGTGAGAAATTAAAAAGCTTTGTTTAATATAATTCAAGTGAAAACGCTTAAAGTGGGAGTGACAGCTAAGTGCAGGAAGTTCCATCCACTGGTCTTACATGAGGTCATTAAACGGACGCTTTTGGCCAAAGTGACTTACAAATAGCCCACCATGATGACTGGGGTCAGAACGCAGCCCCCTGGAGTAGTAAGGGTTAAGTGACGGTCAGTGGACTTGGGATATGAACCCATAAGCTTCAGATTGATAGCCCAACACCCACCCCGATCTTAATTTGGAAAACATCCCATAGTTTACAAGTTTTCCAACATGTGCACTCAGCTGTAGTTAAGACGAGTTGCATGCGTCACTCAGGTCGGAATGCGATACAATCAAATATGTTCCAAACACATTCAAGATCAATAACCAGCAGATCTCCTATATAAGGAATGAATAGTGCTTTCAAACTAAAGGAGATTAACGCGACCTGTAAACATCGTTTGGATCTACACTAGCGAAAGACGGGGGCAAAAAACCTTCCGATGATTTCGTGGGATGCTTGTATTGCGGAGCTCCAGCTCACCAGAAACGCTGCTATTGCTTTGGACCACACGGCACTTTATAGTACTGTCTCTTATTCACACACACACACACACAAACACACACACACATCCCGCACAATGCCAAGGTTTAAAAATAAGAATAAAATCCTCACCAAGAAAAAAATGGTAAATAAAAGAAGTAAAGGTTTCACCAATGACCGCGAGTGCATTTCCCATCAGGCTGTGGAACTTTCTCACGGACATTTCGGCAGCAGAAACGACGGACATTTGTATTTCAGCTAATAAAATAAGGTCAAACATGTCAAACATCACAAATTAGAGCAATTAGAGCAAAGGTCAAGTGAAATTGGGGGGGTTTTGGGGTTAGGTGCCTTGCTCAAGGGCACTTCAGCCATAGTACCTGGTGGAAGTGGAAATCGAACCGGCGACATTCAGGTTGCAAGGCTGGTTACTTTGACCGCAAGCCTACAACTGCCCCCCTCTTTCGTTAATCAGCTACTAGGGTCGCGGGGGGTTACCCAAGGCCATCTAGGGCAGAAAGGTTTGGGCACTGGGCAGATACACCCAGTACAGGGCGCCAACTCTGCTCATTCACGCACATAGACTATATGGGGCAATTTAGAGCAGCCGATTCACCTTGAATGCAAGTTTTTGAACTGTGGGAGGAAACCGGAAAAGCTGGAGAAAACCAACCCAGACATGGGGAGAACATGGAAACCTGGAACACGAGCGCCAAGAGGAGAACATACTAACAATTAAGCCCCTGCGTCGTCCTATAGGAGAATTCCCTATTTAAAATTTTTGGATAAAGCAGTCAATTCACCTTGAATCCATGTTTTTGAACTGTGGAAGGAAACCGGAGGAGAACATGGATGGGATTTGAACCTGGATCCCCACTTCTGAGAGCTGACCGTGCTAATCACTACAACCCCCCTGCTGGCCCACCTGCACATCCCAGGTTTGGCAGTGTCAAACTCGCTATGGCTCAATATGATGCTCCGTATGATTAGACCTTTCACGCGGAGTAACCCCGCCCACATTTCTGCCGCCGAAAAGCCCGAATGTCCGACCTCGGAATCCAACTGGATAAAAACTAGGAAATAGAACGGCACGGATAATACAGCACGTATTGCAATAGAACGGCAAGAGATTATTAAAGTAGGAATAATACCAAATACCTATACGTACAGAGAATATCAAACAGCCCGATATATACTCCAAAAAAAAAAAAAAAATCAGACAAACACTGCTGATAATAAACACGTCTCGCGTCCTACGATCGGAAAAAAATCAAAAGGAAGGAGAATTCTTGAAAGCGCAGCCTAAAAAAGCGCAGTCCTCGTGGAATTCTGTTCAAAGGAAAACCGAACGCTCCAAAGGAAACTCTTCTGAACCGACGAGGCTACTGATCTATACATTACGCTTTAAGAATGGAAAATTACAGGTGCTGCAGTACCAGCCGAACGCAGCAGGGGGTGCAAAGGTCACCGCCCGCGCTCCAGACTCATTCAGTAACTAGGATGAAATGTTGAAAAGAAGGCGCGGGACGGGGCGGGAAGCGGGTTTGAATCTGCCCATCAGCGAAAGCAAGAAACGTTGAAAGGGGAAAAAAAAGGAGGGGGTGGGGCGTCGGCGTGGTCATCACGGGCCACGTCCGAAATGTTTGTACGATGGGCTCGAAGGTGTGAGGACCGTTTCCGCTGTGCGTTTCGGGGCTTGTGCGACGACAAGTGGCTGCTTGAGCATGAGGGCACTGCGTCTATTTACAATGTGTGTGTGTGGGAGAGAGAGAGAGATTGAAAGAAAAAGAGAGAGAGTGAGAGATCGAGAGAGAGAGAGAGAATCATATAGAGCTGGGAGAGAGAGGTGATCACCCCGCTGATGGATCACCAGTTCATAATGCAGTTCCTGTTCAGGGTCATGAAGTAGACCTGACTGCTCCCGCCAGACCTCACCGACGCAAAAAACACCTGAGAGAGAAAGAGAGAGAGAGAGAGAGAAAACTTGGTGACTCAGATTGCTTTGAAGCAACAATATGTAATTATTTCACCTGTAAATAACATCTCTATAAACATTTTAATAACAGCAAATATTTAAAAAGGGGAAAGAGCGCCCCCTGTCTGCACCAATTACACCAAGTTACATCATCCGCAAAAACTTTACAGCTCTGGGGTTTGATACTCTGTACGGTGTGTGTGTGTGTGTGTGTGTGTGTGTGTGTGTGTGTGTGTGGTTCTGACCTTGTCGTTCCTTTCACACAGGAACTTAAGTCTCTGAGCTCTCTTGTGCATGAACACACCATCCAGGTGTCCGGTCTCCACCGACCGAATCTCTATAGCTTTCTCACCCCATCCCATAATCTGATTAGAACAGATATGAGCTACAAGAAAACAGACAGACAGAAAGAAGGGCAGAAAACAACGGAGACAGAGAGACAAAGAGAGAAAGACAAAGAAAGAAAAAGGGAGGCAAAAGGACAAGAAGAAAAAGTGAGAAGTTTTGAACATCCAGAGTCCCACCAGGGTCACAGTTCAGCCCACTTCTATTTTAATCTGTTTTTAATTAATGATCATCTATTACAAATCATTCATTCATTAGCTTTCACTTATTCCTCTAAGAGGGTTGCAGGGGGTTCCCCATGCCCCACTGCTGCACTAACACCCCCTCACCGCATCAGTGTCACTGCAGAACTGAAACAAACCACTATCCAAATTCTACCCGTTCTGTGATGCTCCTGCCCAAAAGAGAACAGAGAACCAACAGGGGGACGGACTAACAAAAACAAGAACACAGATGAACTACAGTCTGTAATTGTAAAACTACACAGTCCATCTATATGGTAAGTGGAGGACATAGACAGTGGAGAAACAAAGGGGCGTGTCCATGTGTGCTGTCGGTCAGCCTTACCGACTGAGGTGGGCATCTCCCCCCACTGCAGTACCACATCTTTGATGATGCGGCCGTAGGTGTTCACATACACCCCCTCGTCTTCGTAGCACAGCAGCATCTCCATCCCATCAGAGCTGGGCAGGAAGACGATGGCATGTGGGGTCACCTGAGACTGGATCTGCAAAAACACAAGCACAGAGGGATTTACCACCCCAAGGTCACTGGGATGACCCCCCTCCCCCTCCCATTCAAATCAGCCAATTTACAGTTATGGTTTTTTTTTGTGTTTTTTTTTTTTACCGAAGGGGAAAAATAAGCTCCAGGTTGCGAGTGAAGCAACAAAAATCAAACGGTCCTATTATTAGCGAACCTCAGGGTCAGATTCCGATGATGTCAGAGCCGTTAATAGTCAGAGGACACGGAACACAGAACGTCCGTGTTCTCCGAGAGGAAGGAGATTATAATTACACTAAAAATATCCAATAAAGGTGGAAGAAATCAATACAGATTATTATTATACTGTGGCGCAATGTTAGTATGGCACGAGCGCAACCACGCGGGGGGAGGGGGGGGGGGATTAATGCACCCGCTGCCTTTATAAGCTAAAACATCTTATGCAGAAGACCCTGAAGTCCGTGCCCCCCCTCCCCACACACGAAAGTAGTTCGTCCCTCTAGCCCTCCGCCACAAGATAGTACTCAGATTTTGGCCTTTTACGTCCACCGGATGTGCAGCATCTCGGTGCTGATGATCCAGGTTCGAATCTGCGTGGAGTTTCCATGTTCTCTCCGTGTCGGTGTGGGTTTCCTCCTACAGTCCAAAGACATGGATTCTAAGTGAATTGGCTGCTCCAAATTGCCCCTATATAGTGTGAGTGTGTGCCCAGCGATGGATGGGAGCATTTCCCATGGGCACTTTGACCCAATGATCACACACCAAGGATCCAAATACGCATACCAATAACAAATCACAGGTGCTCGTGAGCTCATGTACACAAAGATTGGTGGACGCATTTTCCTCTATTGATGGCCAGCTCACTTTATGACGGTTTCCGTTGCCTGGTATCTGTTGTGTGAGGAAGGAACGATGCTTGATGGGTAAGGAGAGCTATTTGGAAGGAAAGTGGTCTTACAATCTTAAGGTTCCAGGTTTAATTATCGGTCACACCAAATACTCTGGCCGAAGCACCCTTGGGTAAGGCATCGAACCCAAATTATTCTCCAGGCACCGTGTCATTTGGTCAGTTCTCTCACCATAGAGGGAGCATGTCTACAATCCACACAAGTTGCTCAGGTAGTGCAGCTTATTCAGCTTATGCCAGATGTGCCAGCAAGAAGGTTTGCTGTGTCGGTCAGCACAGTGTCCAGAGCATGGAGCAGATACCAGGAGACAGGCCAGT
>JAOUQT010000027.1:7438297-7448779 GCA_025769995.1 Xyliphius kryptos | reverse complement strand
TCGTCCTCTCCCTTTTATCAGGGGTTGCCACAGAGTGGCAGTCTTTTCCACCTCACTGTCTTCTGCATCTTCTGTGTATATATATATATTTATCTAACAGTAATTCTGTGTAATTTGCCACACTTTCAAAAACACAGCAGCATTTGCCATTTTTATTTTGTGTGAAAACTAGTACATTTTGTAATATCTTGGTTTCCTGTAAAGTCTGTTCTGGAGATGTGAAAGCATAAGAAGCATGCGCACACACACCATTTGGTGAGGCTGTCAGGCCTAGGCGGGGCAAATCCGTCAAAGCGGTGAATCTGCAGAAAATCACAACGCTCTGAAAGCCGTCGTATCTCATGGCTCCACCACTGGGCCTGCCTGTAGCTATTGCACTTGATGATCAGCTTCCTGTAAGCACACACAAACAAAGAAATATTGGAATCCCAACAAACATTCAAAAAGTTCTTTTTACCTGTAACAGCTACATTTTAGGAATATGATGAGAATGTGTGAATGCTTTTGTATAAGAACAGAGCAAAGTGTTGTGAAAAAAAGTATGTTACATGAAAGCAAATGAATGTATCATGACTAAAAACCTAATCCCTGCATCCTGGATCCAAACAACTATGAGACAAGAACGTCTGTTTGAAAATACTGTGATTAGACATTTTCAACTGTGCCTTTCATCCATAATCACCTTAAGCAATGGTAAGACTGAATTCTGGCATGCATATATATTTCAAATGGCAGGTTTCAAACACTTTTATTAGTACTCATATACATTTTTGGATAGAAAAACAGACAAATGGGACAGAGTCCCAACTCTGAGAATGTGAAATGATGTTAAAATATGATAGTGGTGCTTGAAAATGTAGAAAACTTTAAAATTTGATATATTTCTGCCTACATTTGACTTAAAATTATGTCAGAAACAAATGAGACAACAAGTTTAGATTCAGGCAATGATTTATTTATTTAGAAAACCATCCATTATCATATAAAGTATACGTATACTACAACCCTAATCCCAATGAAGTTGTATAAAACAGATTAAAACATAATATGATGATTTGCAAATCCTTATCAACCCATATTCAATACAAATACAGGACAATAATGCTTGAAGTGCAAGTTAGAATGTGCGCCCCGAACCCCTGGGATCAACTCTCTTTATCCCCAGTTTGTATATTTGCTTGTATCTTTATTGATTATTTCTTTCTTTCCCATTCTTGCTTGGTGTACAACTTCAGTTGCAATAGTTTGGGATCTCTGCTTTATAATAAGTCACATATTTTTAATGAGAGACAGGTTCGGACTGCAGGTAGAACGCAGGCAGAATGTGGCCTGGCATTGTCTTGCTGAAATATTCAGGGACGTCCCAGAAAAAGACGTTTCTTGGATGGTAGCATATGTTGCTACAAAACCTGTATGTACCTTTCAGCATTAATGGTGCCTTCACAAATGTGAAAGTTACCAGTGACATGGGCTCTAACACACCCCCATGCCATCAGAAATGCTGGCTTTTAAACTTTGCACTGATAAAAATCTGGACAGTCCTTTTTCCTCCGTGGCCCAGAGGGCACGACGTCCATTATTTCCAAACACAATCTGAAATGTAGACTTGTCTGAGCACAGGACACTTTTCCGACCTTAGATAATTTCGAGCCGAGAGAAACCATTCGGAGTTTCTGGCTGTTGTTGATATATGGCTTTCACTTTGCATGTTGTCATTTTAATGGTTGAATGTGGAAGTTTCAAAGGAGACGGAAAGCCGAAGTGTGTTCACTTACAATGGCTTTCTGAAGTGTTCCTGAGCCCATGTGGTAATACCCGTTACAAAATGATGTTGGATTTTAATGCAGCGCCGCCTGTTGGACCGAAGAAAACAATTAAAGTCCACTCTAAAATTCACTGGCCACCAGTGAAGGAAGACTAACACTAGAGCGATGCGTTCTCTGCGTCTTGTTCTAGTAAAAGCCGAGCGGCTGCGTTCTGCACCATCCATAGCATTTCCAAAGCTCTTTGGCTAAGGCAGGTGTACTAGGCATTGCAGTAGTCTATTTGCGATGACACAAAAGTGTGTATGATACCAAATGGTAAAAAGATAAAATATTTTAAAATGTTTCTCAACTGATAAAAACAACTGAATAAGCTGTTTGATGTGTTCAGTGAACTTTGAAGGTCAAAGATAACTCCTAAATTTCTTGAGAGTGCATTAACTCTTGATGTGAGAGAACCAATCTGTACTCAGAGTGGGCGAGGTCTAAACCTGAATTGGGTGTGGTTTAACCGGATATGGGTGGGACTTAAATCAGTAATCAGTACATTATTTTAAGTCTGAAATTGATATGGATTGATCAGTATATGTATTGTTTATTTGAAGACTATTAACAGATGAGCCTCAAAATTGATATTCAACTATTTACAGAATAAATTTATTTGTAAACTCAGAACAGGAATATTTCTAAGTGGATGAATGAATACAACTTAATGAATCAATACCGTTTTAAATGTTATGATTAAAATTATATTTTTTCTATCAATTTTAATTTATTTTTACTACTGTGTGCGCGCACAAGAGTGGAGCACAGCTCTGGCTGTAGGGAGCGGCGGGTGCTCTGTGTGAATGGCCAATCACAGATTGTGAAGACAGTCAGTTACCCAATGAAGATTTACCTTCAGCATGAGAACAGATATTGGAGAGTTTTACTTGTATCATGCTCGTACTTGTTAAAAATTCTTTATCAGTACCGGATACTACAGCAGATGTCTCATGAGTTTCTTAATCTTAGTCGTCTGTCAGTGTGCCCCCCAAATCTCAGATTGAATGAAATTTAGTAACACACCTGCTGACGTTCTCGATGCACACTCCGTGCTTAGTGTCCGTGTAGTGGCGATCCACCAAAACTTTCAGCTCAGGGTCGAAGAGCAAAACGAATGAAACCAGACCTGGATCTCTGCAGTCAATGATTATAAACAGTGGATTAGTTGAATTTTTGAAATGAGAAACGCTCTATTGAATCATTAAAATGACTGAATTATACCATCATCACTGTTCAGCCTTTTACACATAGACTGCACCATGAGTTAAGATGAAATCAGCTGAGACTTTTACTGATAAAGAAAGACAGAGAAGGATAAAGAGAGAAAAAGAGACAGCGAGAGAGAGAGAGAGTGAGAGAAGTGATACCAAGTGTGAAAGAGATGTGAATACGATTATGGATAATAGTAAGAGAGTAGAGAGCGTACAGTAATGCAGGTGCATAATGAAAAGGAAAGGTACAGTGTGAGAAAGAGAAAAGGTGGGGACATGCATGAAAGACCTGGACATGTAGAGCAGAAACGAGTCTTTGACCACGAGCCAACGCTGCGACCAGCGGAAACAGAACTGATGGTGGCCAAAACAGTTGAGGCCCTGAATGCGGTGACCTCCTGACCGCTTCAAAATAAATCCTTCTCTGTAAAAGAGATTGTGTGTTATCTATTTACACAATTGTACAATATTAAATCATTTTCACATAGCATACATTGAAGTGGCAGAAAAACTGGCATATATGAACCTATGAAACAATGCCAACTAGGCACATCAATGGCTGCGTCCAACAGTGCGTATACACACGAACACACACAAACACACACACACACAAACAAACGAACACAGAATTTGGAACACAGATTCTCCATATGCAATGTGTCACATATCTGCTGCAGCAGTTCACCGGTTTGTCTCGTTAAATCAATCTTTCAATCGATGACCAGGCCGGCCATTGTGGGAACAGCGTGCAGGTGCTTCTACTGATAAAACCCTGGCACCACACACTGGGCTCCACCTATCTGTCTGAGGTTAAAGTCACACATTTTACCCATAGCTCCTAAAAAATGCTTTCCCATGTGGGACCAATGAAATAATGAACTGCTACACCAGTTTTTGTGTCACTTGACTTAATATACAGAGACACACCCAGATACTCACAAGCCTTTTGGTCCAAGATCTTTGATAAAGGACAGAGCGCTAATTCCGAGGAATTCCAGCTAAGCAAGCAAGAAGGTTGTTATTAGAACAATTTTGCATTTGGTGTGTGTGGGTTACTAACAATCAGTGTATGGTGATGCATGCACTACTGAGCAAACGTGTTGTACAAGTGGACATGTGTATATGCATTTTCTGTGGGCTCACCATGCCACCGTAGTTCTTGCAAAAGGGGTTGTCCAAAAGGTTATTCAGGTACACTTCAAGGTATTTCTGTAGCACACACAAGCACAAATCAAGACGTTAAAAATCCAATCAGTGCAAACTACTAGCTGTATGAATGACACAGCAAATTTACACATCGCTACAATGCAGCTTAGCCACAGCAGTAAGCCCATGTGGGTTAAGCAGAATATAATGAATGAATGAACGAATAAAAATAACAGCACGGTTTTTAAATGTTCATATTCAACTACATTTAAACTAAGTTTAAAATTTGTCAGAACCAGATTATTAAAGAAACATAGAAATTCGTATTTAAACCTATTTTAAACAGTAATCTAGGATAGTGCAACTCAGCTCATGACTTTCTTAAAATGAAACTCTCAAACCCATGGTCCACTTGCTAATTGTTGGGTTATATTATATCGTAAAGTCACTTTACACAGTGCATCACTTTGCATATTGGATGGTTATGAACACAATGAACAAAATCTAAATGAGCCCATTACATGACCGCAACTCAGTGCATTTGCGCATGTAGCGGTGGTCAAGAGAACTTGCAGAAGCGCAAACCAGAATATGGAATAAAGGTGATTTAAGTGACATTGAAAGTGGCATGGTTGTTGGCGACAGACAGGCTGGACTGAGAATATCATAAACTGCTGAGCTACTGGGATTTTTACACAATTATTTCTAGGGTTTGCATAGAATTGTCCAAAAAAAAAAAAAAAAAAAGAGACTGGTTTCTAGAAGATAGAGAGGCAACATTATCTTAAAATAACCACTTGCTACAACCAAAGAATGCAGAATACCATCTCTGTTGAAGGCATGACACGAATAATTAAGGCAGCTCGGAAGGCAAAAAGGGGTCCACCAGATCTTCCGCTGCAAAATGTCTGACAGGGGAACATAATATTCTTTTTGCTTTTAAGCCTAATCCTATTTCAGCACAAGGCAATGGTTCAGGAGTGTTTTCTGGCTTCAGTCTTAGAGTCTTCAATTTACCCAACACCTATTTTTCCACATTTTTAATGCCATGAACAAACACTGACACAACCATACTCACACAATCTGACATGGATGTCTTTTTATTTGTTATTTTGCACAAATGGTGTAGATCGGCTAAATGCAGAAGTCAGTTTTTGTCCTAAAGTATGGGACAAGTCCAAATTTTATATTGTAGCCGGATCTGTCTTTTCCACATATGAAAGATTTAAAAAATATTAGACTCATAAGAATTGTAATATTTCTCTTTAAACATGTCAATGACTGTTAAAATCTAATTTAAGGCCTTTATTTTTTTGCAAAATCCATTGAATGAATTTGAATGGTTTTTCAATGCCCTGCAGAAACCCTGAATAAATTTGTTCATACCCACCGTCAGAGTGTCATGTAAAAGAATAACCTCATAAAAGACTTTTATAAATGATAATACAATTATTACTGTATTTCTAATACCATCAGCAATACCCAAGAATTGTGTGTACCGGTTTGCTGGATGTCCTGCCCATTCTTTCTGTGCCGTGCAGAGAGGGCATCTCTTCAGTCATGCTCTCCAGCTGCTGCCTCTGTATGGCAAACCTGATACACACACACACACAGGGCTTCTTAACAATACAAAAACATATATAGATTTCCGTCCTAGGATTCATCAATAAAAGTTTGAAAGGTTGTTTGTGTGTGCTGACCTCCCGAGTGGAAGAAACTGCAGCATCATCTTGTGTTTATACAGGTCTCTGTGCAGGTCATGGAAATGCTTATACTTCCTCTTAATTGTCCATGTGAATTCACCATGGGTCAGGCGCACCGTATAGAGAGAACAAACACGCACCTGTACATACATGCAACACAATGCACACAAACAGTACAGTTTTATGACAGATTCTTTAGATTATGGGTTAGTCCTAGCTTCTGCAAAAAAAACTGTACGTATATGTTGTAATATAAAGATAACTCAATATATAGCGTTTATTGTCCCCCAAAGGAAGTGTAAAAAAAAAACAAGGGGCGATTTGTTTGTACAGAGGGAAAAACTGGGATATTTCTCTATTTCTCAGTATAATAAAAGATGATAATATTACAAAAATTCTGGACAGAAAACCAAAGGAGGACCAAGACTTTCGACCTCTATTTCATAAATTTTGATTCTTTAAAGAATTGGTTTTTCTATGTGCCTAAGACATTTTCACACACACTAGTACAGTATATGCATCCAAGTTTCCCTGAGTGTCTTAAAATCTGGCAGCTCCTCTGGAGACTGTGGCCCAATTGCTTATATTTTTGCAGCAATACCCAGCTGAATGTATTATGCCATTTGTCTACAATATGCACAATTATGTCATATGTAGCATACTTTACTAACATAAAAATATTTGTATTGATTACGTAATGCAGAATTAATGAAAACAAACGTATAACAAATGTATACTTAAAAACCTATGACTTATGCATAGTACTGCATACACACACACACATACACACACCTTGGAGCGAGTGGTATATCTCTCGGTGTTCTCCACTCTGCAGGTAATAGGCATGTTATGAAGCAGCGGAGATACACCCCTTTCCTTGAGACTGTTCAAGTAATGTACCACGAAAAAGGCACGTTCTTCTAAAAAAAACAAAAAAAAACATAAAGAAGTGCATAAAAAAGCTGGTGAACGAACACACAACATACCAATTACACAAAATCAATAAATTCGATCAATAAAACATTTCGACTGGCTATTGTTATTGAAATCTATTATTTTGTTGTTAGGATCAGTGTATTTGATAAAATCACAATAACTCTTTTTAAATGATTGTGTATGTTACATTTTTACATCTGCTCTTAGTGGAAAGGGAGAGTAGGATAAACAACCCTGTGTGTATGTGCGCATGTGTGTGTGTGCGCACAAATGGGAGGTTGACCTATGAAGAAGGTTAAGGAAGAATGTCGAAGCCATAAATTTCCCCTAAATGTTTGTACTATGAGGCAACCTGATAAGGTGTGGGTTACCGTGGTCTGCAGAGAGCAGACAAAATATATGATGTGTATTTGTCAATGTGAGAACATCTCTGTAAACAAAATAACTCATTATTGTGACTATGTAGGGGAGAGGGGAACAGGTCAGTGCATGCTGGATCCTATATATTGCATCAATAAATACTTGTAGGTTTACTTGGGGGTTAAAAAGAGAGGAACCTTCCAGGCTTTATGTAACTTGCAACCTAAAGATGAAATATTGTGTGCGTTTGGAGATGTCCTTGTGGACTCTCAGTCATCCAGATCATGCTAATTATAAAGTGTTTAACCTAAAGGCAGGATTTGATGGAGAGTCCCAGTTATTAAACCTGTAGAAGGCGGTTGGAAGTGGTCCTGAGAGTAGACCACTCTCTGGTGCAATCTGTTTGGTGCTGATCATTATATTTACAATACAGTAGATAGGTTCCTTTATTCATTTAACTATTGGTGCTCTTTGTCTAAAATGTTAATTCTTACGCGGTTTTACTTGCATTCCCCAACTCAACCTGAATGACACACAAGGTGGCAGGGTGGTTCAAATTAGTTCCACCTTGGCTCGTGTCATGCTAAGCTTTAGTGTTGAAAAAACTCTTAGGACCAACTTCAAAAGGTCAAGCCCAATAAAATAAAATAAAAAAAATAAAACTGAGAATCCACATCAACTTGAACTGAAACAACATTTATAATGTGAAACAGCTTTTCTTTACCAAAGTTCTTTGAGGTAATCATTGACTTCGGGTCAACTCTAACCAAACCAAAGTATCCCCACTGCATACTTTGTTTAGCTTAATAATCTGCATATAGCTTCGCAGATGTTTTATAGAAACCAACACACTGTGTTCTCACCAACAACCAACAACCAACAAACAAAAAAACTCTATAATACTTTCATTTAAACAAATTTGGCTCCATGCCACATGCTGTGTGCTTTTATAGAAAAATTTACAAGGCATCCTGGTAAGTTTACAGTCAAAATAAGACATGAGAAATCTCTTTCTTTGGGCTCTAGCTGGCCTTAACATTGGCCCTTAGCATAGTTATTGTTTCCAAGTGAGTGCACCAAGGTTACATCCCAGCTTTGCCTCCCTTTCCTCATACATCCCCCACATCATAATCAAGAATATGCGATACCATTTTCTTGTAACACTTTTCAAGGTCTAAAGAATCACTGACACAAGAATAAACCTGAGCAATGCTTTCCAGTGTGACCCAGCAAAATGAAATTAGTCCTTCTGCATTTCTCAATGTTCTCCAAACGTCTTATCTACTGGAATCCAATAGCCTTCTGTCCTGTCCTTGGGATCATGGATGTTTTATCGGAGAGCTGTGTTTTGTCGAGTGCTCTTCCGATGCCCGAGTCATGAACATTAACTTAATATTATATTGTTTACAAACTTATATACTGTATAAACAGGAGGTGCAAGAGTAGATATACAATTCTAAGAGCTATACTGAATCCTTTATGATTTGATATTATTTGAAACAATATTTTAAATTAGGAATTAATATTATATGAATATAATTAATATTAATAATTCCCCCCAGATAACCATAATTATTTAATTAAATAAAAGATATTACTGTTAGTGTTCAGTCTGGAGTGTTACTGACGACATGGCCACCGTGCTGCACTGAGAATTGTCCACCATAATATTTAATTGACTGCTAACTTTAGTATATTTTCTACTCATTTCACAAAAAAAGGTTTCCTTGGGAAACGGTTAGCTTTATTCTTGGTTAAATTTTAAAAGAATGTCTGCAAATATTTCCTTCACCCTTCCCCCCCACAAACACACACCCACAAAAAAAAAAAAAAAAGCTTGCTACATTGGTTATCTTCAGATTCTGCAGACTGTCTCTTAACTGGAGCTTACTTTAAAAGACACAACTGGAACTTTATAAAATTGGTAAGTGTAAATAAAAGATTCTTGCAATTGAAGGTTGTTGATAGTTTTATTTTAGATTTTTATTTTAATCCTAGAGTGCAGTTTTGTTTATGATGAAGCAGGAAGCTTTATTTCCTGTAACTTCTCACATGAGCCTTTAAATCAAACAGGTTATAAATGTTATGAATGCTCAGGTTTATTTTTACACAATTTGTTTAACAATGTCCGTGTAAACATCAAGACTATTTTCAATAGCAGCAACAGAATTGACAATGTGAAAAAAGTAATCTTTGTGTTTTTGTGTCCAATGCTATTAGGACGTACTGTAAACACGGAATATAATGGCAGACGTTTTTTCAAGCACTTAATCAACATGCTTGAACAATAATAATAATATAATAAAATAAAAAAAAAAAATATATATATATATAGGTAATTTTATATAACTGTATTACAAAAGGGGTGAGAATAGCAAGCAGGGGCAAACATAAGAAAAGTACAAACCAGACCACTATCGCATAAAAAACGAAGTTAATGCTAGTATTGAAGACGTGGGCCCAATGGACACAGGTTAGACTCGAAAATGTTACGTGAAATAAAAAAAATCAGTAAAGACGACTAGAGCAAATTAAATGACAAAGGCTGAAATAAATAAAATACAAGACTCAAATAAGCAGAGGGATGGATTTATGGTACAACTGCAAGAGCAAAACAACAACAGGTTAAATGACCAGAATATTAGAATTTTCTGGATTCAAAATATTTCCTTAATAAATAAAATGACAAAGTACCTGTATAATATTTCTGTGTCTTTGTTTATATGGGGTCTCTTTGTCTACTTTGAGATTTTCACACAAATCCTTAATGTTTTAGGTTATATTTATTCAGAAATATATAA
Source organism: Xyliphius kryptos (assembly GCA_025769995.1). NCBI lineage: Eukaryota > Metazoa > Chordata > Actinopteri > Siluriformes > Aspredinidae > Xyliphius > Xyliphius kryptos. The sequence continues at coordinate 7,438,814 of JAOUQT010000027.1, read as the reverse complement.
AAAAATATATATATATATATATCTGATTTTAGTTTTGGTATTGATTCTATAAATAGAGCCTTGTTTTTCAGGGATTATTGTATTTATAAAAAAAAAAATCCTAATTATTTATTTATTTTTGACTGTTACACTGAAACTTGTTTCAATGATTTGTATTTTGTTCAGCAGGTAAATTTAATTGAAATTTTTCATTCATTTAATAACATTTGTATCTGTACAAAAATGACAAATTTCAGGACTGTCTGTAAACTTAATAAAGTGTGTTTTCTTTTATTAATTTTTAAGAATTGTTTTAATTATAAATATATCTTGCATATATATTGTTGTTGGAAAAATATCCTAGTATATCGTGATATTATTTGAAGGCCGTATCGCCCACTCCTAGCTACAATTCTAAAAGCGACAAGGGAGATACTAATAAATATATGTTATGATATATCATATACAGGGGTTAGACAATGAAACTGAAACACCTGGTTTTAGACCACAATAATTTATTAGTATGGTGTAAGGCCTC
>JAOUQT010000027.1:7424808-7436267 GCA_025769995.1 Xyliphius kryptos | reverse complement strand
CATGAAACCTCGCACACTAAAATGGCAGGTGTTTCAGTTTCATTGTCTAACCCCTGTATGTACATTATACTTTATTATAGTAAATAGACCTTTTTGCTTTTTTTTTTACCACAAATTAACATTAAAAATATTCGATAAAAACAATGTTAACCTGTAAACAACTTTAATAAAATAATTATAGCATTTACTAAAACATTGTCTCATTTGATTACTTAAAATAAAAATAATGCTAATTATTCAACGTTAAGTGAATGTTTGCGTAATGTTAGTGTCTGTACTTTCATTTGGGAGGAAAAAATGTGTGGCACTGATATGTGATAATTAACTTCTCTTGAATTGCAAAAAATACAATTTCATGTGATGTAATTACAATTTAAAATCAATTCAACATCCAGTAGAATTAATTTTAATTGAATTGAATTTTGAAATTCTGCACACACTCAATTTTTCAAACCTTGCCTTGGCTTTCTGTTATGTTATGTTATGTTATGTTATTGTTAATGTTAAGAAAGAAATAAAGGTCGATTTATAAGTGATTTCTTCACTTTTTTACAACGTTTCAGTTTTTTATTCAACATTTAAATGACAAATGACATTATTTCAATCACATTTCAGCGCCTGAGATCGGTCAAATGCCAGCTGGGAGAGTAATGTGTCTTTTTAATCCAGTAAATTGTTCCTCATGAGCTTGTGTTGCGTCTTCGGTTACTGAAACTCTAGCTTCGGCCTCCGTTAACCTATCTCCTTTCCATGCTACTTTCTCAGACAAACCATTGAGTGATGTTTGCAAAGATGATATTGACGTCGTAATGGTGTCTAGTCGGCTGTCCTTAGCATAGCGATGTTGTGAAAGTGTGGTGAGTTGGGAGCTTATCTCCTAAACTTCAGTGAGCAAATTACAGGGAACTGTGGGTTGCAACGTGGCTTTCTTCTTAATCTGCAATGTTTTATGTTTTAGTACTTCTTTAATGTAAAAAGTGGAAACTCTTATGTCTCCTGTGTGTCCGACGTATATACTTTATATCAGCTAGAAATATTATCACTTACTAAGGTTATTAAATGGATAAATATTAGTTAACTGAACAGAGATGAATTAAGCAGCCATTTCCTATAGGGTCATTTGACAACCGCTTGGTCTACATTTTTTATTCATAACAGCATGCAGATATCATAGAACAGACTCCATATGCTAGTCAACCACACTTGGCCATCTGCGGTGAGACCCACCAGTGCACCAGTTGCTGAAACACTGGCAGCGCACCTCCCAGCTTCAACTATCTGTCTGCTGTCAGTCAATATCTGGTAAATATTGCTTTACATAAAAAAATAATTGTAATGGAACTACCAGTTTGGAATTTATCAGTGACTACAGGCTTACCAGGTATTCCTAATCCTATGATCATTCTGTGAATAATATACTGTAACTATTACCGGTAAGTGAATTGTGCAAGAGAATAAGCAAACCATCAGAATTACCAGTCAGTACAACTAATTATAATGCAAAATTGACTCGACAAAGCCTCCAATTTACTGTAATGGGACACGCTCACATGCAACAGGATCTCCTAACAGATCTATAATTAATCCGTCTATAATAATTCATACCCTGTATTGCTGTCTTGAATAATAATCTAAACCACACTAATGAGATTAAGGTCCAATTAGAGCGGGATTTTAGTCTCTTATGCACTGAATGATCACTGGATTAAGAACAAATGGCAGGCTGTATATGATCACTGACAAAGTGATTGGTAGTTACTGTATGTCACAATCTGCTCTCAGATAAGGTGTTGATCTGTTCACCACTATACAGCAGCAGTCATCATTTATCGGCTAAAACATGAGTGGGGCGACTTGAAAGATTTGAGCGTTGAACTAGCAAGCAAATGTAGCAGAGCTGCTGCAGTGGGTTGTCATATGCTGTTATTGCTTTGCAATTGTTTGGTTGCACAGATATGTTTCTTGAGATAAGCCGATCAATCGCGTGTCAGCTTTAAGGGCAATTTAGAGACACCAATGAGCCTACAGAATGAAAGAGGTGCATCAACCCATTATAGACAGCTGTTCCTAATCCATTTATTAATTTTTTTACTAAAACTATTTTTTTAACTTAAACTCAATTACTGAACCTTACGAACCACAAAGCCTTTCTCCTACACAGCACATACAATGGCACATTTCAAGCGGCAATACTCCGTTGTCTACCTCGTCTGCTTTACAAACATGCTCCGGGGATAAATAGCAAAATCCCCACTGTTGAGATAACAGCATACAGTCTCGATTTGTTCCCAGTTGGGCCCAAGAACACTAAGTGTTGATGAGACAACTGGGAGTTGGCTGTGATGTGTGAGTTCATGTTAGCACTTGAATGAAAGTAGCAGGTGCCAGATGTATTCAAATGGGAACTACTTCTTAGCAATTCTGAGTAAAAAGTCTTGCAGCATGGTAAGGCCATGTCATATTGAGCCCATTTGTTTTAGTATAAAATAACATATACACACACTGTGCACTTAATCAACCCATGATTCAGGGATGTAGAAAAGAAAATATTTGCCCATGTACCATGGGCCAAATCAATACACAGTGTTTGTTCTACCAAAATATTGGTTTTTAACGTTTCCTCTTCCCCATCTTGGGTGTAAATGTGAGCCAGTGATGAGGCGACCTTATCTTGAATTGTGCAGTCCCTCACCAACTGAATCGAATGTGTGTGAGGTGTGCCTGTTGCTATCTTTCTATATGCCATCAATATAATATTCGTAGATATTTTTATTATATCTTCTCACTACCCATAGTGTATGTAACAAACGGTGAAAAAAACTGATCTGGAAATGCATGAAGTAAGGCAGCCCATACCTCTTCAAAATATAAGAATTCACCTTTCCATTTAAATAGGAACAATGCTCGAGCTGAAAGACTTGATTTTCCTTCTTATTTTCCATCCAGCAAACTAATTTTAATCAGTTGAATCGTACAAACAAATTCATTCAAAATCACGACTAAACTCAATCTAACTCATATTCAGGGTTCGATCCTTCTTCGTTCTGGGTGGGATGATTCGGGAGATTTCTGTGTGGAGTGTACACGTACTCCCTGTCTTGATGCGGGTTTTCTCTGGGTGATTCGGTTTTGTCTCTCAATTAATAAGGAATGAATAAGTATGACTTATTTTTGTAATGTAATGTTCATCCTTGGACCAATATATACATTTTATCAGTATGTGTGTGTAAAAATGCTGATATGATATAAAACATATCAAGTAATTAATGCATAGGCATTCAATTAAATTGTGCATCTAAGATACCTATCGAATTCAAGCAGCATTTTAAATCTGGATCTGACAAGGTCTTTCTAGGGTATTAGTGATTGTCCCTTCCTTGTTCACCATCATTTACATTCTCCCTGCTGATAAGAGATTCCAGTGCAACCCTGACATTTAAATCAGCACCATGATGATGTGCCGGTCTGCAGTAAACTGTATCTAGTCCTCAGAGATCCTCAGATTTTTTTTCCCTGAGGATCTGTGCACAAATACATAGAGGAGAACAGGAAATGTGAAGGAGTGCATGTATTAACAATGCAAGCATACATCGCAATGAACTATTGAATCTCATGTTCGATCTCATCCCTCTGCTTTTCAGTCAGTATACCTGAGCATATATCGACGAGCGCTATACATATATGAATTATATAAAAAAATATAAGAAACAAAACCGGTATGCGTATGATTTTTGTTTACCCTTATATGATCCAAGGTTGTATGTGTGAGATGAATAAAATCTGGCATGAATGATTGATTCTTGGTGATTCCCGCATTGGGGTATTGTACATTACTATATAATGCGGTTCTTACCCCAGCTGCTGGCGGTCCTCCCGCAAAACTCGCCGGTCCTGGGATTCCAGATGAACTCTTTCCATCCGCTCTTGTTGCCGTCTTTTGCCATTTTCTTGGCTGTATGAGTCAAAAATGATGTTGTCACCGGGCTAAAGACTATTCCTTAACACTGGCACGGGCACACACCGCACAAAGGGTTAACCCGATCTGTTATATTAGATCCCTGATAATCACAGACAAATAAAAATGAATCTTTGCGCCCGATTTCTTTTCTATTATTACTATGAATAAACAACAAAACGAATATAGATGGATGAATGAGGAGGAAAGTTGAGCCGCCGGCTCGTTATCTCTTGGCAATGCGCATGCGTCGACAGCAGCCCGGGGCGATCCGCAGAGCGGTGCAGTGCAGGAGGAAAAAAGTGCCGACACTGCGGTAAGAAAAAAAAACCCGGTCTGCCTGTCTCTCAACGCTACACACCTCGACCCTCCTTCTCACAGTGAACAGAATAGATCACCCCTCTTGTGAACTGACGCAAAAACGGTTTACCTCACAGAGGCCAATAATGAACACGTGCGCCGCGCCGACTCCGCCCATTAATCACACACCGTGCACGACTGAGTCCTGCATAAGCTACTTCACTACAGCTAGCCTAAATGATATGGCCGTACACCTAGCAAGAGTAAGACTGTGCGAACAGTATGTTATTTGTTTCAAACCCCAATTCCAATAAAGCTGGGTAAATAAAACCAAAATGAACCATTTAAATCTCATGAACTCGTATTATATTCATAATATAACATACATTTGAGGACACACCTCAAATGTTGAAAGTGAGTCATCTTAGTCTGTTCTTTGGTTTTTCAAGTGACCATTAATAAAAAAATAAAAACAATTATGTTATTTGATTTGAATCAGAATTTTAAAGGCAGTGTTTTTCAATGTTATTTCAATTTTAGAACTCTGATCAATGTAAAAAATTGCTTCGGGATTAATATTTAATTTGTCCCGTTCACGAGGCCTAGTTTGATTATTGAAAAACAAAAGAACAATACACAGATTTATCTTACTGTTTCATGAATAAATATTAGCTCATTTTGAACCTTAGGACTTGTTGGGACATTGTAGCCTCGTCTTTTATCATCAGTCTGTAAATATCTGGGAATTTACAAGACCAGTTACTGGAATCTTGGGAGAGGTATGTTGTCCCATTTATATTGGATGTAGTTAGATTCTGATAAATAATCCTGAGTCTTCCTTGTTTTATAATGGAAGTTCTGGACTGTACCTGGACTCATCTTGTACAAATTTTGTTAGAGCTGTTTATTTTTATAAATTTTGTATTAACGCCTCAGTACAAATTTCCAAACACTTATTTTTCCAGCAAATGCTGCAAAAATGTTTGTATGAGAGTAAATAACACAGCATATTACATATTGCTTAATAAACGCTCTATCCCCCGGCTTTATTTTATGCATACCAATCCAATCAACTCATACTTTAATTGTTTTAGCTGGTTAGAAAACTCTACTGCAGTGTAGAACAATAGATTTTTGGTTTCATTCAGTGAGCAGCCAGTTAAGAAGTTTGTAAAGATGCGTAAAATACACCCACCCCGTTAACATACAAAAGATTAATAATGATTAAACAGTGCATAATCATGTAAAAGATTACTTCTATAATAAACTAGTTTCTGTTATCATTTGAATTATAGCAGCTAACAGTCTTCTTCACCTGGAACAAGCAAGGTAAACCAACATAAAGTTTGGTCAGGTAGGTAAAAGGAACCCATTGACCACTTCATATCTTCAGAAGTCCTTCAGAGAAATGTGAGATCTTTTTGAAAATACATGTGTCTAAAATTATTCTATCCATTAGGATTTTAGTTTAGACCGACAAAAACAAGTTTCAATGAAGTTGGAAAATTGTGTAAAACATAAATTAATCATTATAGTTATTAAAAAATATTTTCAACATTTATTCAATTGAATAAACTACAAAGACCAGATATTTAATGTTAAAATGGACAATCTTTGCAAATATTCACTTATTTTGAATTTAATACATATAACACACTCCCTGCAAAAGAATTGGGACAGGGGACGGAAAGACTGGTCAAGTCTAGGAATGTACAAAAAACCTGTTTGGAACATTCCACAGGTAAACAGGTCAATTGGAAGCAGGTGAGTGTGTTGATTGGGTATAAAGGGAGCATCGTTGTAAAGCTTGTTTACAAGCAACGATGTGGAAGGCGAGGTTTATCTCTTTGTGAAACTGCATGAGCAAATAGTCTAACAGTTTAAGAACAATGTTTCTAAATCTGCAATTGAAAGGAATTAGGGATTTCATCATCTACTGTCCATATTATCATCAAAAAAAAATTGAGAATCTTGAGAAATCTCTCCAAGTAAGCTACAAGGCCGAAAAACAACATTCAATGCCCTTGACCTTCGATCCCTCAGGCGGCATTGCATTAAAAACCGACATGATTTTGTAACAGATTTTACCGCATGGACTCAGTAACACATCAGAAAACTATTGTCAGTGAACGCAGCTTATCGTCCATCTACAATTGCAAGTTAAAACTCTACCATGCAAAGCAAAAGCCATATAATGCGTCTCGTCTGGGCCGAGCTCCTCTGAAATGGACTGAAGCAAAGCGAAAAAGTGTCCTGTGATCTGACGAGTCCACATTTTGGAAATCATGGAAGTCATGTCCTCTGGGCCAAAAACAAAAAAAAGGACTGTCCAGATTGTTATCAGTGCAAAGTTCAAAAGCCCAAATCGGGTCTGCTGTGGCTTAATAGATGAGGTAAAGGGCTGGGGACCAAGAGATCGCTGGTTCGAACACCACTGCAAGTCATGTCTGAAGTACCATTGAGCAAGGCACCCAACCCCCAACTGCTCCCCATGTGCCTCAGTGAGGGCAGCACACTGCTTCAGGTAATTCAGCCCTGGATGGGCTGAATGCAGATGAAGAATTTTCAATAAAGTATCAATAAAGTATCTATTATTATTATTATATCTTCATATCCTCTGAAGATAACACCTGCATCTCTTTGTGTGATGCTTTAGTTTTGGTGTCCTCTTCTGGTTCAGAGGAAAGTTGCACGAGAAATACGTGAGTTTAAAAGGGAGATCTCTGGTGTAACCAATGAAGTAACAAATGCACTGATCTTGTAAAGCAAATACAGGAAATACAGGCTGTTACATGAGACGTTGACAAGAGGTTCATAAGCTTGAGCAGAAAGAATATATTAGTAATAACATACCAAGACACCAAGCCAACTGTTCAGTTCTTCATATAAAATTTATTTCATGACGATATCAATGCAAATATAGCACTACAGTGATTTCCAAGTTACATCGTATCTTACCATATCAATATATTATGGCACTCATAATATGGCCACCATTTAATTAGACACTCAAAGCCAACAGCTTCTGTAAACTAGTTTTATCTTTAATAATTCTACCCCTTCATCGTATTAAATCGTAACTACATCTCTTAGTATATTTGAAGTACAAATTGGGCACAGTTTACTGTATACAGACCAAGACACAGCCCAACCCTTCACTAAGTTGGAATTCTTAAAGAACTCCAAGCATGCATTGCACCAGCCCTCCACTTCCTCTAATGTGATTCCGCTTCCTGTTTGACAGAAATTGTAGTGATTGTACTGATCATGTCGTGATTGTCTGTGTCGTTGTGGAAGCCATGAGGGCATCATGGTGACACAGTAATGTCAATCTGATACCAGTTACAACCTCACGGTGACCATTTGACCGTGTACTTATTGTGGGTGGTATGACATTATTACAATTGCCCTCCATGACTTGGTGACATTGGGAGGGCACTGATAGTGTAATGGCCATCAAGTCATTTGGTCTTGTCATACCATAAGAACAGTATGATGACACCAAGGCAGCCACTGTGGTTTAACCATGGTATCATAATAGTGTTCCTATAATATTATCATGGTACAGAGGTGTCATCATAAGGCCCTCATGTTGTTACCATGGTTCCATATTGTCATCGTAGTGCTCACATGGAGTTAGCCTGGTACTGTGACATTATCATTGCTTTCCTGTGGCCTTAATAATTATTGTGTTTTTATAGTGTTACTATAGTGTCATCATAGTGTACTCATGGTGTTACAATGATACTGTAATGTCATCATAGTTTTCCCATGGTGTTACCGTAGTGTTCTTATGGTGTTACCATGGCGTCTCTGACAGTGTTCTCGTCATAGTGCTCTCATAAGGATACAATAACTGTCAGAGAAGCATCAAGAAAACACCATGATGACACTCCAGTGATCACAACAGCATACAACAGGATGAAACTCCTGTAATCTTTCATGTAGCACAATGATATTAAGGGTCAGACCATGAGATACCCCTGTAACCTCTTAAAAAGAACAGAATGCAACCACTATACTCAAAATGGTCATCTGGCTTTACAATGATTGCCACCAATACCACAGAATCATCATGATATCACCACTTTAACCTTTCTGTAACACCATGACACAACCAGAAGGGTCAAAACGCTATTACCATAATCCTGTGAAAATGCATTGATGACATGACAATAAATCTATGCTAGCTCTAAAGCCACAAGATGTCATGTGACCATTCAGCTTCTCAGTAGTGCTAAGTAAAAACTGTACAAGTCAGCAATAAATGTTTAGAAAGAAACCACAAGAGAGTTGAAACACAATCACAAAAAAAGAATAAATAAAAAAAAAACCAGATGGAAAGTCAAATGCAACCAAAAAATAAAGAGGTATAATAAGAGAATTGTTACCAGTAGTGAATAACACAGTATGACAAAACTATTTATAACAGCAGTAGTAATTCAATAGCAGCAAAAAAGTATTCAAAATATCCAAAGAGTGACCAAACTGGGCTGGATGTTCCTGTACATAAATAAACAAATAGTTTTTTTTTTTAAAAAAGCCGTAAAAGTAGAGCCGTTTTAAAGGGACTTGCATAATCCTAGCAGGAGTTATTGTATTGTTTGTGTCTGTGACCGTGCCTTTAGTAAGAGGGCTTGCATTTCGATCGGCCAAACCATTCGGTACAGTGTAGACAGGTTGGCACAGATAGAACTACTGAGTTATTTTATAAAACAAATAAACACCTTGTACTTTTATACACCGTATGCTACAGTATACTTGTCCGTTACAAGTATGAAAGTGGAAAGAATTGCTACATAATCAATACAGTTTTACATATCTATATTACACTCTCGTGTTTGTTTTAGCACATTGTGTGTTTGAGTTCACGTTTATTTTTATTTTTTTTTTGTTCTGTATTGTGCAGTTAGTTCCAGCATTTCAGTTATTCGGTTGAGGAGAGCGATTGTTCAGGCCACACACAGCAAACGAAACCAATCATGGTTGTCGTTTGTCTGATATGAACGGCAGAAGCGGCGTATGTTTGAGGTTGTATACAGTTCTATTCTTTTTGGGTGTGCATTTGTAGGTAAAAGCAATGGAAAATTGACTACCCTCAAACGTACCTCGGGAATTATCCCCTACTGTCGAAACCTACTCTATGAGGAGGCAATAATACTTTAACTTATATACATGGATTATCATATGACACAGAATGGATCCATTTGCAGATCCATTGATACTTTAAATATCTGAACCTTTCCGAAACACCAAGGTGTTGTCAGTCTTCGTTGATTTAGGTCTGGCACTTCAGCCCACCCTGCTCATAACTCATGGATAACTAGTACGTACCAAGAAGCTGTTTAAATAAACAACGACACAAGCACTGATTCCAGACATGAAAAAATATAACTGATTCATTTACAAAGGACTTTCTCCACCTCCGAATCCAGAACAGTCAGAATCGCCAACACCAATACATCAAAGACGCCTAACCATAACTGAGTGAGTTTGATGATGACGATGTTTGAGAAAGTTAATAAATTGCTAATGTTTTTTCATGTAATCTCTATCCAAGACATCTGTAGCAAATTTGTCCTCCGCATTTAACCCGTCCCTGCAGTAAAACACATATATTCACACAAGTAAAGCCTGGAGTCATGAAAAGCTTCACAGCTCCACGGGTTAGGTGCCATACCCAAGGGCACTTCAGATGTTTCACGATTTTGCGGTTTTGGAAATAAAACCGGAGACATTCCGGTCGCAAGCCCGGTCCCTTACCACAAGCCTAGTAGCTTTTATAGAAAGTCTCTTCCAAAACTAAGGGCAGGTGCCAAATCAGTATTCATTTAAAATACACAACCAAAAAAAACACAATATGTACAATAATTATACCTTAACAATAAGGGTCTTAATATTAAACCTATTATAACAAATAAGCACACAGACGTTTAAAATGGCTACTTTATATTGTTTTGAATTTGTCCCCGAAATAGACGTCACAAAATGTGGCGTGTGATAACAATATAACAATGCAATAATGATGCAAATTTAAAAATGATACCATAAACAATCCTCGATGTATTACAATGTATCAACCCACTGAGGAACCAAGTGTCACAAATGTTGGTAAAGATTATGGTGGGTTAGATTTTTGCTTTAATTATCATTCACTAGGGGAACAAAGCTCAGTTGGTAGAGCGATAGTAATAGAGGTTCGAGTCCTTAGGGTAGAAGTCAACTTATCCCTATGTCACAGAGCACATCTGTGCAGCCGAACGATAATTATGGCGTGTATCATAACATGACTACTCCATAATGAATCGTAACCATATGATTAGGATTCAAAAAGTGTTCTCCTATGTGACACTGGTGTCTTTATGAAATTGAGTATTTTGGCAAAAAAATCATTTACACCCTTATTTGTCATGTTCCTCTATATAAATTATATAATATTTGGCTATTTTATTATGGCCCAATTCAGTGGTTGCTAGCATACGGGAAATGTTTGCAAAATGATACCAGACATGTAGAGCAACAGATATACCGACTTTCATGTGGATTGGTCTTATTTTATAATGTTGTTAATAAATTATTGGTTTAAGAAAGAAAAAAACAAGGAAATCTAGACAAATTAGCCCTTACTAGCTTTAGTACTAATAATAGTTACGTGTACAAATGTGTTGGATAGAGATGCATCTGAAAATCAGATTAATATTCCACAAAACAGCTAGATTCCCGGCCATTTCCAGTCTATTATCGTGTTCATTAAGCATATTGCTATGAAAGGAGCATGTGGGAATCGTGTATTTCAATGTTTAGCAATTAGGTAGTATAAAACAATCAATCTGCAACCACAGACGGTCAACTTTTACACTCGACCAAGGACTTCATCATAAGGAGAAACCCAGCACAAACTACACCAGCAATACACACTGCTGTACTTTACAGTGCATGTGTGTGCATTTTGATTAAGCAGTATATGTATAGGTGTGTGTGTGTGTGTGTTTGCTTAGGCTTGAGTGTAATTACACTAAACAATCACTGTATCAGGAACAACTGGCTAATAACCGGTTGGGCAAATGTGTTAAAAATCTTCCATGCACAAGTCCACCCATGGCCCCTGGGTGATGCTCACACCACGAATCAACCACATATGACAGACCACTTTTTCCTTGCCACCGTTAGTCATCTGGGATAAAACGTTTTCTGTAATGCTGCT
>JAOUQT010000027.1:7383911-7394300 GCA_025769995.1 Xyliphius kryptos | reverse complement strand
ACTGTGCTCTTACCCTGCTAATTGAACCTTCACACACTGCTCTTACTGGTGCAATGTGCAATTAATGAAGATTGGCCTCCAGGCTTGTCCAATTTAGCCATGAAACCTCCCTCACTAAAATGACAGGTGTTTCAGTTTCATTGTGTAACCCCTGTATTTATCAGACATTTTGCAGTACATTGTTCTAAAATACGGACAAAAAACTGCATCCCCTACAGATATTTTTTAGTACAAATTAAACAATACTGGAATTAGATCAACATAAAAGGACCACAGTTTCTTAAGGGGCAGCACATGATCATCCCACCACCCTTGACTGATTATTTTGGCTATGTATCTGTCTCCTTGTCTAATCAGAGGATCGACTTGCTCAAGAGCCTCTGCTTTGATCCAGTCAAAGGGCAATCACATTCAGCGTAATTGATACATTAATATAATGCAATCAGTGCCCGGGATGTCAAACAGAGACTGAAGTCAGAGCTACAGCACACCTCCCTTTTTGTTAGACTCTGACATTTTCAAATATGATTCAGGCTAATGGCTCTTAACTAACCTGTGCTTCGGCTTGTGGAAATTCTGTTAGAACTTGACATGTGTAATGGTGCTAGGAGCAAAGGATCTATCAAAGGCGGGAGGAAAATGGGGAAATGCTATTTCTCTATAGCAGACAAGGAGGGGTGAGCCTTCTCATTCTTCAGGGTATTAAGGGATACTGTTGTCCCTCTGATTTGGTTACAGAAGGCCAGAGGAAAATCTTGAGCTTGTTATTGAATGAAACACAATAAGGGTTTGTATGTGTTCTATGCAGGCAGAAAGAGTGAGACTGAATAACATGCTTAACATTTTTTCTTTTCAGATATATTTTTTTAAATGCAGGTTTTAGATGTACACGTATGGCTTCAGAATCTGAACACAATGTCCACAAAGTACTGTATTCGTGGGTAATGTGTTATTCTCATACTTACAGGTTACATTATACTTTCTTATCAGTTAACTCCATAAGTTACAGCTTATTACACCGAGTAAATTGTGCATTAAACAATAGAAACTTTGGCTTACAACTTTAGCATTGCTAGCTGCTGCATTTTCTGTCACTCAGTATTGTATGTTATTGAAATCCTCGAATCTTCGTGTCAAAACAAACCCAGAAGCCTAAAGGTCTTTATCTGGCCTCATAATAACATTAGGTTTAGTCCTTTTGAGTGCTTCTGTTTGTATTCCTTTTTGTGATTCAGCCTTAACATAGTCATGACAAATAATGTATCAGTGGAGCAGAAGCCATGTTTATTTTATTATCCATGCACACCTCATGTCTAATGGTATATTGCTTATTTAGAAGCGTCTACAAAGCTGAAGTGGAGCAAGGGTTAGATTTATTGCTAATGACAGTGGTTTTTCCCTTAGGGAGTTCAGGGGCACCAAGGGTCAATGTGTCTGCCGGTTAATCAGTACAGGAGCCATCCACCCTGCCACAGGCTAGTGTTGTATCCACTAAGGCCGTGTAATTGGTTTAGATGGACACACTTAGTTTTGCTGACCTGTACGCTAATTGTCCCCAGGATACACTGGGAGGAAATCCTCAAGCCATACAACCAAAGAGAAATGTAGTGGATGGTGCTGATGGTGCAATTGAAAAGAGTGTGTGTGCCATTGTAGATCATGATGACAGACATCAGTTTGACAACTCAATATTGGAGGATTGAATTCCACTCTTGGACTCGTCTTTTTTTGACAAATGCTCATGCAAGTTGATTTTTCAGAAAATTGGTTTCATACTGAAAAAAAAAAACATTGATTGTCATTATAACAATTGTGAGAGTACATACTGCTACTGCATGATACGAGCCATCAGGTAGGACACATCATGTCCCACATGGTTCAAACCCTGCTTCAGTTTCCTCAGGCTTTGCCATTGATTTATCTGGAATTTTTCTGTTCTCCCAGCCAGCTGATCAGCTCCTAATGAAGCCGCAACTGCTTGTGTGAGATGAGGGCCATTAGGCATAATGGCAGTGTACATCAAAGAGGCATGCGTCGAGTGGTTGCAGGAGAAAACAAGGTTAGAGACAGAGTCGCCGCACAGACTGGTCGTCTGCGGCCATCGTAATTTATAACAATGCCCCTGAGCCCATGCCTGGGACTGAGTCTAAGATTGACAGTGTAGAGACAGCCGGAGAGTTTTCTAATGCCTGTCTGCTCTTTATCCGGATGAGGAACAGCAGTCCATTGACTTTGGCAAACAAGGTTTCATTGTTTCTACTGTATCTTAAGTGGTGCTGATATAGGTGGTGCCAAGGGGCAACTTTGCTCTGTAAAATACACTTCAAAGCAAAGTAGTTCATGCTGTTTGTAGTCATTAATCCAAAGGTTGGATGAAACATTTGTTTAGATTTCTTTGCAGAGTAAAGTGAGAAGGAATTAAGCTACATGTACCTTATGCACTACTATTTTTGTTTTACGGAAAACGTTCACCAGTTAATAAGTATATAGTGATTTGAACATGGCGCCTGAAACACAAAAGAACCTTCCACACAGGCCACCTGTCATCAATTATTAAGCCAAGTTTGGATTGATTGATAAACCGCCTAATGGGTTTCCCAATTACCACTGTTAGAAGGGTTTTATTGCTAATAAAAAACAGTGGAAATTATAGATTGGGCCTTGAGTAGTCACAGACTGACAATAGCACCTTGTCTCTGTACTGTACACCCACACAAACATTCAAAGAGAAACATGGTGCATTTTAAATTGTTGGGTCCTCAGGCACAAAATCAGGTATGGTTCTGTAGTAGGAATCACTGCATGGGCTCAGGAACACTTCCACAAATCAATATTTGTGAACACGTTGGTTGCTCGTGCAATCCACAAATGCAAGTTGAAACTGTATTGCGTATAGAATAAGCATTGTGTCAACATGGTTGCTTTTTCTGGACCAAGGCTCATTTAAAATGGACTAAGACAAAAATAAAAACTGTTCTAAGGTCATTCAATTATTCATTTTCTATACCCACTTAATCATAGTTTTAGCGTCACAGGCAAGCCGGAGCCCATCTTCCAACTCTGGGCTCAAGGGCAGAAACAACACTAGCCAGGGCACCAATCCACATGCACATAATCACACACACACATTCATGCACTAAAAGGCAATATAGAGACCCCAATTAAATTATCATGCATGTCCTCGGAATACTCGAGGAAACCGGAGTACCTGAAGAAAACCCACGCGAACATGGGGAGAAAGTGTAAACTCCACACAGAAATTTCCAGTTGCCCCACCCGGGATCTTATTGCTGTGAGGCCACAGCACTATCTACTGCACCACCGTGCCGCCTGTTGTAAGGTCAGGTGACTCAAAATTCGTGATTTATTTTGAAAATCATGAGTACATGCTTAGAAATATTTAAATCAAATTAGTTTGGAAAAAATAATATGCAGGACACAAACAAAAGACATATCTATGAAGGATAATCTTATCCTATGTCTAAAACCAAAGCCGAATGAGTGTCAGCAAAAGCAGTGTCTTCTTGTGTGAGACTCTCGTGTCTGCTGCTACAACGGCACAAAGCTGAACTCATTGTGTTATTCAGTTTTTCATTGTACTCCTAAAGTGTAAGGTCACTAAGGCCCTGACCCCTAATTGAGGACAGAGCCACTGCTTGTCTCCTGAATAACAGGATTATTTCTAAGAAATG
Organism: Xyliphius kryptos; assembly: GCA_025769995.1. Lineage (NCBI taxonomy): Eukaryota > Metazoa > Chordata > Actinopteri > Siluriformes > Aspredinidae > Xyliphius > Xyliphius kryptos. The sequence continues at coordinate 7,390,608 of JAOUQT010000027.1, read as the reverse complement.
TGCTTGTGTTGATTTCTTTGTTAAAATAAGCTTAAGATTCTCGACAGGACCGTATTGTCCCAGTTGGTGTTGTCTGGTCAGTCAACTTCTCCCAACTTTCCTCCTATGCTGAAATGAATGTATTTACAACAGGGTGCCTGCTGGATTGTTGGCTGTTATTTTCAGGCTGGATTCTATTAGATGCAGTTGAGGATCTAGTGTAATGCCATTACTAGATTTATCACCTGGTCATGTTTCGGGTCTAATGTCTGGGATTAGTTACAGAAAGGCTTTTAAGAAGCAACTCAACAGAGCGCGGCATGAGAATGAAGATTGTTTGTAGTGTTAAATTGGTTATCCTGAAATTGTTTTATGTTCACTGTGTTAAAGGGATTGCAATAAGCAACAAAACACTACATATCAGCTAATGTTTTATGCAATTGATGGAATGGTTGAATATCAGAATTTTATTACAAACACACACACACACACACACACACTATAGGGCTTTCTTAAAGACTTTAACAGAGGTCTTGATGAATTCCTAAAGGTAAGTGTTTAAGTCACGGAAAAAGCATTCATGGCATAGACACTCATGAGTTTACCACAGGTTGCAGTGCAGACAGACTGCTTCTTAAACACCATCACTGTCTGGCTTGCACTCTTCAAGAGGTTGCTCTTAGGTGCACTTAATGCTGAGTAGTCCACACACACACACACACACACACACACACATACACACAAGTATGTATTGGCCTGGGACCAGAGGCAGTGTATAAGGGGAGAGATGGGCGGTCAGACAGAAGGTACATTAGGAGCAGACGGCCCAGGCTCCTGTACAAAACCACAGGGGGGTTATCACCAGAAAGAGAGAGGCATGGATTGATATGATGGGTGAAGGTGAGAGAACAGTTTGAAGTGGAGCTGATGAGAATGTTTTAGGCAACACAAGTCACAGTGCCATCTTAGGAAATGTGTGTGACAGAAGGTAACAGATTAAAGCATGTAGAGTATGTTATGATTTATTATATTTACACTTTATATGCATGGATTTGTTCTAAATATCATTGCATTCTTAGTTCTTATTCATTTTTTAGCATTGAAAATTATTTGTACTGTCGACCACTTGATTGGGGGAAAAAGCTTATTTGATAATAATAATAATATTTTTTAAATAACAGTCGACAGATGTTGGCAACAGACTCCAGGCGAGCCTTAGCCCGCAGCAACTCTGCTAGTCCGATGATCACTTATCAGATCAGCCACAAGTGGCCGGCCGCTGTGTGACCCTCTGCTGGATATTTGTTTATGATTCATCCACTCGGTGCACACATGATACTATGGTATGTGAACAGCCCACAAGTGCAGCTGTTGCTAAAACACTGAGACTACATTTCCAGGCTTCAATTATCTGTCCGTGGTTAAAGATGCTCCACTCACTCTGTTTACCTATATCTATTTCAGATATTTTCCTTCTGCATTTCCTAATATGAGAGCCAAATGGATTGTGATGTATCACCATTTGGGTCACTTTATCAGTGATCATATGGCACCTGCTAGGTTTTCCTAATCCAGTGATCCTTCATATAGCCAGTTTATCTATTATCATTACTACAAATTGTACAAAGAGTTCAAACAATGATTAATAAATAAAGTTAATAATTAATAAATTAATAAATAATAAAGTTATTAATCTGTACCATTTTGAGATTTGCACAAATATCAAGTGTGTTATAAATAAAATGTATTATTAATATTAGGTGATATTATATTAGTGTATCAAAATATTTTGATGTACTATACTCATTAGAATGTTTATACGTGACTTTATACACTGAGCCATGATCTAATACATGCTGATTGCTCTAATACGTGGCTCAAGTTTCCCGTTTGGCTGCTCCGCTTCCTTCGAGATAATTTGGGATGGGATACAATGTGCCATTGTTTGATCTGATCTATTTTAATGGACACACTGATGACAGATTCAGTCGTCATGTCTGACATTAATACTCTGTGGATTCTGTGACACAGTATTAGGTTTTGAAACCAAGTCAAATTTTTGAAGCCCTGCAACTTAAAAAAGCAGTCCTTTGTGTGTTTGTTGTGACAAAAAAAGCATTAAAATGTATAGAAAGTCTACGGATTTAAAAATGTGAATTTAGTTGTCAGAGTCTGCACCAGTGTGTAAATAACATTCCTGAATTCATTCAACTGAGAGGCCATAATAGAAATGTTCACATTTTAATAGTGATAGCACCAGGCAGTTGTATTGTCTCTTGGGGGCACTGTTGTTCAAACTATTACAGCACACTATTCACAGCATGTTTTCCAATAACAGCATGTCCACCAGCCTGTGTGCCATCATTAGAGAACAGAAGCTAAAACTACCAGAAGCTAGTGATAAATGCAAATACAAGATTACTTTATTACAGTTACAGGGAATCTTTTCTGAAATGCAATATATTTAGTAATATTATATTATATGTGGCATGTGGCATAGTATAAGGTACAAAGTGCCCCAGTGGGCACTTACACTAGCCAATTTATTAGGTTCACCTTTCTAGTAAATGATTGGACCCCTCGTTTGTCCTCAGGACTGCCTTAATTCTTCATGGTATACCTTTCAGAGATGCTATTCTGCATTACTAAGTTGTAATTAGTAGTTTTTTTTAGTTAATGTTGTCTTTCTATCATCTCCCCCATTCTCCCCGGACCTCTCTAATCATTTTTGTCCACACAATCACTTGATATTTTCTCTCTTTGAGATAATTCTCTGTTAACCCTGGTTGTGCATGGAGATCCTAGTAGATCAGGAGTTTCTGAAATAATCAGACCAGCCTGTCCGGCACTAACAAGAATGCCAAATTTTAAAGTAACTTAAATCACCTTTCATCCCCATTGATGCACTTTAGCAGTTTTCTTGATCACCACTACATGTGAATTTAGACCAACTCTAGTGGGTTGTGACTGGCTGAAATGATACCTGTGTTAAAAAGCAATTAAACAGGTGTACCTCATAAAGTGGCCAGTGAGTGTATAAAAGGGGGTTTACCTGTCAATATCTACCAGGTATGCGTAAACAGAATATCTGAGTGACTTTGATCACAGACAGAGAGTTAGATCACAGAGGTGTGGTGCCTGTGTTTCAGAACAGTTGATCTGAGAGGCAAGTATCAAACTAGTGAGGTGAATTTGCGGGGCTGCTGCAAAGGACATGTGTGTGGAGGCTCTTTCTTGAGTTTGTTTTCTGGGTCTGCATGCTGCATTCTTAATCCAGTCTCCAACTATCAATCATCCATGTTCCTTTATGTCACTTGAAACTTTCTGACTACAAACAGACCCAATGCATCTCTCTCTCATGACCATCACGTCTTTATTAATCTCAGTGTCGCCGACCATGCTACCCCATGTTGAGAAGTCTGTGAGACGGCTAGTTTCAGATAGCAGTAGGCAGCTTGATTTGAGCGCTGTTAAGCATTCATTCTCATATAAACTAATTCTTGTTTTCAACAACAGCCAAACATTTTTCAGAATAGTGGAATTATTTGGCACCACAAGAAAACGGGGCATGCACCAGGCATGTAAGTCCACCTCTGAAAAAATAATTAAGGTAGAAAGCTAGAATGAGATGAAATCTTGTGTTGGGTTTTGGTCAGTATCAGGGCTTTGGCATGATATCGCCGAGTAAGAAAGTTCTTGCTTCTTTGCCTCTTTAGCAAATAATTAGAGGGGTATATAAATGAGGCAAAAACGTAATGTTTTATATCTTTGAACAAAAGGTTGGGCATGTGAAGTGCCTACCACCATTACAGCTGCAGTCGTCAAAACCTGTTTAAATACTTTTACAACCTGGATGGTGCTGGAATTAAAAAATATGTTTTTGCATTTACATTAATCGAAACTGTTGGTGTGATTTAAAAAATGCAATCATTTGCTTGTTCTTGAGTCGCAAGTATGGTGAGTATTGTAGCATCAAAGCATGCAGGTCTTCTTTATTTTGACACTGTAATACCTCTAAATTCCTTATCTGATGGAAAGACGATGAATGTTCTCTTTTTCTTGTGAAGTGTCAACCATAGAACTGCTCTGCATATTGAGGAATAGCGAGGATTAGGAGGAAAAAAAATCAAATGGCAAATTCATCTTTTTGTTTTCTCATAGTTGAGACATGACCTTTGAGCTCCTTAAAATAAATAATTATTTCAAACAAGCAGATAGATCATGAATGAATGGCAGCGTTTCTGCAGTGTTTTACCAGGATAAGACTGGATCTCCAGTACTGGATAGAAAACATTTCGAACATTTTACATATTAGAGAAATGTAGATTTATAAAACCTTTTAACATTCTGTTGTCTAGTGTCAAAATACTCTACATTAAACAACCACTGGATTAAAAAACACCTGGTTAATTATTAGTTGCTCTATCTTATTAAATACGTTTGACAATGTGAACATCCTCTATATATGTAAGTTAACCCATGTCTATTACAGCATATCAGCATCAGGGGGCAGTTGTCGGCTTGCATTTATGGAACTTGCCTCGCAACAGAAGGTCCCCGGTTTGATTTCCGGTATTAACTACGTTAGGAACACCTGGCATTTGACATATGATTAGGAATAAATTGCCCCAACTAATGGTTATATCACAGTGGACACTTACACACACTGGCCACTTTATCACATACACCTTTCTAGTAAAAGTTTGGACACCCGCTTTCTTCAGAACGTGGCATACTTTAAACAGACATGATTTTCTGTATTCCTTGGTAGTAACGAGTCGTTATTTGAGTTGCTGTTGTCTTTCTATCATCTCGGCCCAGGCTGCCCATTCTCCTCTGACCTCTCACATCAGCAAGGCATTTTTGTCCACAACCGTTGCTCACTAGACACTTTCTATTTTTCGGACCAGTTTCTGTCTGGCACAACAACCATGTCAAGCTCAAGTCACTTAAATCACCTTTCTTCCCCATTCTCATTCTCAGTTTGCACCTCAAGATTTAAGTTTGTCTTGAAATCCTCTACATGCTTAAATGCATGGAGTTGCAGCCATGTGATTGAACATGTACATTTAATAAAGTGGTCGGTGGTCATCTTTCAGAGAGCCTTTTAACACTTTCTTCATTTTTCCAGGTTATCTTGTATTTAAGATTGAACGAATGTTGTTGGTAATCCCTTGCCTGACCTTGTTACCTTTATTTCAGCATCCACTGCTTGTTTGTCTTGTTTTGTTGCGGACAACTATCTGCTGGCTCCGGTCGACTAACTGTGCTCGGAGGAACGAAAAATATTTGAGTGTTTCTCCCTCGGTTGTTTAAACTTTCACAAGGCCACCCAGCACTCCAGTGTTTACTGGCGCTCCGGCTTTTTCGCCGATAACTTGAAATCAGCGCCTAGAAAAAAGCCTTTCATTCTGCTTGTATCTTTCTGTCTATTCTAAATACTGTCAGGAGACAAGACACACACACACACACACACACACACAAGCATACAGCTCCTATGGTTGGAAAGAATAGGTCATTTTCTCTGACAGACCACAGGGTTGTTTAAAAAGCTTTTCATAGTCTGAGGCATGTCATTTTGTATAAGTGGGACAAGAAGAGACAGGCCAGCTCTCTCTCTCCAAACGAAAATTTTAATTGATTTGTGGGAATCGTAAATTTAGCAGAGACAGCTATTTTTCCCGACATTTAGGGAAAGTCAATTTTTTTACAGCTGCAGCCTACAGTACAGTAAGTTTATGTACCAAAATCAGGTTTTGCTCTCCAAAGTAAACATGCTCTAAAGTCCGAATAATGGCTGTGATGAATAGAAAATGCTGATAGATGGTCAATTTCTAGTTGTTTTATTTCAGCACAGCGTCACAGACACACTCTATATTGCTAGCAGCGCAATGTGAAGCATATGATATCTCTACAAATGGGCAACACTTTTCCCTGGTCAGGAAAATCGAATTTGAAGCTTCACCTCAACTTAAACTGAGAATATTTGTTTTCTTAACATATATTTCAGTTTGTAAAATGTGACAATTTGTAAAATGTGATGTATTCTCCTAGTAATGCCTAATTTACTCAGAATTGTATGTTTTTATTATAGATAATATTGGGGTGATATAATTGTTATCTATCTCCATGTATAATAATAAATCCTATTTGTACATATAATAAAAAAATCAATAAATAAATAAATAAATAAAATGAATGTGACAAGTGTGTAAAGAAATGTACAGTACTATGCAAACGTTTTGATTTTTGATTAAATGACATACAAAATGTTGTATCTCAGTGAAATATGCAGCAAATTACATAATAGTCCACTTAAGCAAAAACATATTTAGGGCTTCAGTGCCCTGCATTACCAAAACATGAAGCAAGCGTGACTGTCAAAATCTCCAGAAAAACTGTCTTAGATTTTCCAAGATGTTCGGTCTTAACAGATAATTTACTTACAAATTATTGCCAAAATTGTTTTTTGGAACATCATCAGCAAACATCATATTGACTCCCTTTAGCTTGCCTCATCTTCCGGCTTTTTCCCTGTCACCAGGGGTCGCCACAGCGAGTTCCTCGCATTATGATCTGCCACATGTTTTACACTGGGCTTAGGACTGGACAATTTAACTTCTTCAATTCACCTAGAATGACAATTTAGAATTAATGATTGTTATTTGAAAACATTTAGTTTCACAGCATATATCTTGATTGTTTTAGAGAATATATA
>JAOUQT010000027.1:7327634-7343657 GCA_025769995.1 Xyliphius kryptos | reverse complement strand
CTGTACCATGTATTGTGGGTGTACCAAGAATGGTGATACCGTTCAACAAACAGCCAGTTGCAAGTCTCGTGATGGGCAGACAAATGTGGTTGATTCGGGAGCATTGAATTAGCAGAGCTGCTAAAGTGGGAATGGATGCCAATGGGTATAGAAATTGTTCACCAGACTGATGTCTGTTACCTGACATCAGTGTTCTGTAATAAAAACGAGACTGTGCCGAACGTGATGTATAACTATAACAGGACAAGATAAAGATTGAATTAGTGGCTTTGAGCATTGAGAAACTCATATTGTTGTTTGACAATATGTGACCCCCATCCCTTCAAAAACATAGCAGATGTTGATAGTTCTCACAGCAATTGTACACCTCTTTATATCCAATCACAGGTCACAGATGGCTGACTGCAGCTTGAAGGGGAACCTTGTGGATTGAATCTTTAGAGAATCACCTTTCTTGTGATTTGCGTTGGATAGTAGGCCTCAGCATGTTTAGAACAAACCTGGTGCTGTCCAGTACATATATCTTAGTCATTCCTGTTGATATTAAAACGTATCTCAGATGTTAAGTTAAGACATTCATACTCAAAGCATCTACTTCAGAAGACGTGTTTATATAAAAAAGTTACAGTCTTTTATTTCGTCACCTGGAAGATGGCTCCCACGGCCAACAATTAGAGTTTTGAACCAAAAGATCTCTCTTCATATAACAAAGTTATAAACGTTTCCTCTGAGCGGAAAGGGAAAAAGGTGATATTGTTTTGGAACTGAAAGAGAAAAAGAGCCCCAGGGACAGCTGTGATACGCTGCTAACTAGCTAGCTGATCCAAGACCCGATGGCCTCATTGTGGCTCACAAAGCCTCTCTGTGTGGACCTGTGGCTCTCAGCCACACCTGGATGGACAGGTGACAGACATGGGCGAGACACTGTGGAGCTGGAAGCCAAGGGTCACAGAGAATAAAGACTGGACTGTTTCTTCTTGATCTCTGCAGGAGGCTTTATTGTCGCTAATTGTGAGCATTGGCCACATTATGCACCACTGACTTTCCTTAGAATTAACAAAGAATATTGAATTCCTTATTTTTTACACAAACCTAAAACAGAGCCATAAATATTTTTTATTTGTCCCAAGTAACAACATCGTGCTCTCTATCGTGCACTCGCTCTCCTTTTTACTTCCACTGCTGCTGCATATCATAGGCTATGCGAACTGACATATTTCATCCTAAGGCAGGAAACAAGAGCAGGCTCTCGAAACCCTTAAAACATGTGCTTTCAAGCTGCCTTTTCCCTGTTCTCTGCACCTACACACTAAAGCATTTGCTCTATTTCCGATCAACCACTGCAGGCACTCGCTGTTTAATGCCATAGCTCTAAGCTAATCAACAGAAGCATGCTTTGTATTGAAATAGACAAAACTCAAACCATGGTTTAGAACAGTTTAGAACAGCATGGCATACAGAACATAACGCATGCTGGTTACAAGCAAGCAGCTAGTAGAACCAGCTTTAAAAATCTCTTTAGTTAAAACCAGAATCAGAAGAAACACACGTTCATTCACATGAATTTGTTTTTTTTTAGCAAAGAAGGAAAACACCATGCAGTGGTTACCACATGCTAGCAGAAAAACAGACACCAGTAATCAGTAAACAGTTTCTGATGTGGCTGATGTGTGAACGAATGAAGTATTTGGTCTTGGAATCCCTTGGAATGTGTGCTTTTACCTGTTTTGTAGTTACTATCCAAGCTGCAAGGCATTCGTAGCCTTTGCCAGAAAATGCAGTCATGCATGATTTCCTTAAGCAGGTTCAGACCAGATTAGCTTTCTCAAGTGATCTGCACTTTTTTCAAGCTTGTCTGCTTCTACTTTGCCCCCATGTTTATTTGGTTAAACATTGGCTCCTTAGAAAATATGCCGTTGTTGTCTGGAGATGGCTGAGGCAGCAGGTTGGGCTAACGTCAGCCTCTGCTTTTGCTTACAGGCTGTCACGATACCTTTTGCTTCACCAACCATTTCCTACAGTTGATTTGACCTTACACAGCAAACCAGGATTTCTGCTTCATGTGAAATTCAGTTTAAAACCTGTAGAGGCACAGAATGTCAATGGATACTGAATGACTGACTTGTTAAACGCATTAGTTATATTCTGTAGTTCACTGAATAATCACACCGGGCAGGTGGCATATGATCGCTACTCAAATATCGATTACATCACAGTTGGCTCTTAAATAGGGTGTTGACCTATCTACTTAAAAGCAGAAGGAAAATTTACTAGCTATGTGGAATAAACAGACTTTGACCGGTAACAGATAGTTGAAGCCCGGCTTTGTGGTGCACTTGATTGCTGTTCCCATGCCATGGTATCATGCATATACCAAGAGTAGAGGAATCATCAACAAACATTCAGATGAAGTTCACACAGTAACTGGCCATGTGTAATTAATCTTAAAAGCGAGTTCCAAACTAGTGAAGTGAACTGGCAGACCTTTTGTTGTAGGTATGGGTTGACTTGTGTATCGATGATGTTTGCCACCTTGTGGAGTTATTATCCAAAAATGTATTTCTGCTGTGCTGAGCTACACTGTACAGAGGTGGTCAACTTTGAAACCTGAGATATTTTCCATGTTTTCTTGTTTTTATTTATCAAAAATGGACAATGTTTTTGTCATGTAATGTTAATTTGCAATTATGACATTGCATTGAAACTAATAGATGTCCACAAAACAAGTGATTCTGGGTTTTTTTCTGAGTGATGTTAAAGGTTATAGTAAATCTCACACTTATAAAGATATTTTTCTCTGTTGTCTTCAATAATCAGCTTTTCTTCTAGAGGCTTTCTCTGTTCCCTGTGGCCGCGTTGTTTATAGAGGCTTATAATTTATAACTGTACAGAGTGGATTTAATTTCAGCACTGAGCCTCGCCAGCAGGGCGCCAGGCTGCAATCAGAAGAATCGGTGCACTGCGAGGCCCTGTTGAATGGAAAGTATTATCACTGGCCACAAACGGACACTGTTTCCCCTCAAACAATTCCCGGGACGCTCTGCTAGCCCTTCTTTTCTTTCATTCATCTCTTCGGCGTAGCAGCCCCTTTCCCCCCTCCCTCCTTCTTTTCAATACATCCACCGTCCCCTCTATCTCCAGTTCCCTCAGCCAGTATTCCTAGCCTAATGTTACAGGTTCAGTTAGGCATGATGTCTGTGCTAACTCTCAGTCCACTAGATTCACAACTTAGTAACTATAGCTAGCAGTATAAGTCAACTAATTGGAGACATAGTGTAGTCTTTAAGCAATATGTTGATTTTAGGGCACATCAATGTCTATTTCTAGAAGATTGGTTGTGTTTATGGCATTAAATGTTAAAATGGCATTAAAACACATTAATCTAGATTTAATACCATGGACAGTGATTTGTCTAAATTCTATGGACCCCCCAGTCTGGTTATTTTAATATTGGGCTTACCAGCCTATACTGACCAGCCTATAATAGATAGGTGTAACATTTGACCCCAGTGTCTCTAGTCTTCATGACCATATCCAGGATACAGTGGTTACTGAAAATGGGTGTAAGAATACAATGGCCAATCAGCAATTATTGAATAATGGGTTGGTTCAATCTTTTGATTAATTGCAACAGGCAGACTTTGGGGAACAGACTCCACAAGGTGCTGAATAACATCCATATGCAATTTGCTTCATGCCAACTGCAGATAGTCTAATGATTGCCCAGATCAACCTCACATGGCGAGCTTCTGTGTAACTTTCTTCTGTATGTATGATGGTGGTTTCTCCACTCTTGTTACACCCATGATACTGTGGTATGGGACAAGACATACATATTTAGGCTACAACTATCTCTCCATGGGCAAAGTCACTCGGTATGCCGTTCACTCATAGCTAATAAATGCCTTCAGCTGTGCTGTAAACATTTTAACCCCCTATATAAGGCCATTACTTGGGAGTACTTTATCATTGATCATATGCCACCTGCTCGGCGATCCAGTGATCATGCAGTGTAGCTGATATCAACAAGATCCTGATCATTAAATGTATAAAATAGAAATTCTTTAATTAGCCATAATTATGCTTCATGGAACACTGGTCTATAAAGAGGGTTTGAGCTATTTGAGCAAACCTCAAACTGGCAAGTCAAAATGGCGGAGCTGCTGCAGTGGTCGTGTCAGCATTCATAGGGAGGATGTTCACCACCTTGTAATAAATCAAGAAAGGTGGAAGAACATTAGTCAGGTTTTTCTAAGCCAGAGAACATTCAATGTAGAATTGTACAGACCAGCTCTTTATTGTGCATGGTAAAAGCAAAAGCAAATGTAAAACCTAACATCCTTGTATTACGCTGTGATGTCTTGTTTCGGTATACTAATACACACGAGTATGTTTGTGTGCTTGGAAACATACAGTATTTGCTTTGGAATTATTTAAATTCTCAGTGGAGTTCATGCATTTCATCTTCATATCTTTTTTACAGAAAGTAAAAACTCTTATCCCCTTCTTTCTCTTCCATTTATTTATTGGCACCTGGCTCTGTTTTCACCCTCTGCTTACAGTGGGAGTTGGCAACCATAAATCTTGATTTGCTTGCTGTCTGCCTGATTGGCCAGACCTGCACTTTGTCATGGCCTAATAGCAGCTTTGTCGGGGTTAAAGATGCTCCCCCTTGGCAGCGTCCTCGTGTCTCTACATTCAAAGTAATGATATTAAAACACAGCAGGCCATTAGCAAGCTCTGATGACTCATGGCTCTTTCGTTCTCTATGTGGAGTCCTAGTATAGTTCCCAATCTCTAACATCTCTTAGTGCCCTGTGGCATGTCAGGGAGGGATAAAAGGTAGGGAAAGGTTAAAACAGTTTCCGGTGAGCTACTTTCAGCAAATTTGTAACTAGGTGCTTTTAGCTGCTGAAAGGGCCATTAACCAAAATTGTAAGAGAACCCTTTGACTATCTGCGCATAGCTTTATACCTCGCAAAACATTATGGGTTGAAACTGTTGCAGTGGATCCCATATTGCCCCAATAGCATATGCTCAAGAGAAAAAGGTTTCCTTAAATGGGAAAACGCTACTTCCAGAAGCAAGTTAGTCATGCTTGGCAAATCTGTTCACTTCTGCAGTTATCCAAAATAGATTTGTTCATTATAAATGAGGATTAATTTAGATTTCGCTTCAACAAACTGTGGTAAGGTATATATTGCTACAGATATATTATAGATCTCTATGAATGGAGGAACATTCCTGCCCTGTTATTGCCCTTGATCAGTTATCAGAAGGGCAGACATGTATAAATGTATTATGGACCTGATCTGGCCAGTGTCTATGGACCTATGCCCTTTAGATCTTTTGTCTAAGCCTAACTGACACCATTGCCCCTTGCTCTAAAAAACGCAGCTGAATGTCGATAATCATATTTCAGCCAAAGATTTCAACCCCATGCTGCTGCTGTGGCAATAATTAAAGACTCATATTTCTGTAAAATCTTACGAACAGTTTTTCACTTCTCTGTCATATTTTTGCTGGACTTGCCAGTAATAGTAGTGGGTTGGAGCAAGAATACTTTATGGACTGTGAAAAATAACGCTCATGCACCCACAACAAAGAAAGGGCCTCGGGAAGCTATAAGTACACTATTAATTTTCCTGGAAGTTTATATATTTATAACGTTTAAGTAAACTGATGTGTTTCTTGGGAGCGATTCAGAGCAGTTTTGAGCTGAAAACATTGCTGTATTGTCATGGTAAAATAAAAGGTTCTTCCTGGAGTTCTCTGACAAGCTGAAGGTTTCGCTTACTGCCAGTAAAATAAGCTTTGTAGATCCTATTTTTTTATATTGATTTGTATAAGCAGCTAAAATACAATTTTGACAAACCTATTCTCCAGAAAGTCTATGATTTACACACCATCCAGACAGTAGCACAAATCATAGACTAAAGTCAAGGGTAGGAAAAGTACAGGTTTAAATATGTGTACATATTTTAGCTAGCACACGTATGCACATGGGAGCAAATACCCATACCATTCAGTCATTTCTTAAAACATCTATCCTGTTTGAGGCCAATTTTCATAAAAGGTATAAAAAATGTTAATAAGACTGGACAATCCTGATTCTTCTATCTTCTATTAATCTGAGTCTCTTGAGCTAGTTCTGTTTAAGATGTGTTGCACAACACAAAACTACTGGTGGACTCAGGGGAGGCCGATGGTTGGGCATCACAAAAGTTCCATCTAGCATGAAAAAATGAGACAAAGTGCTATATCGTATTCTTTTAAAATATGCAAAATCATTTAGTTCTGTTAAGGATGCTTAGGGTGTAGATATTAACTTTCCTGTATTGCACCCCTACTTCAAGTCGATTTGGTGCCTCTCTAAATGATCTAAATTCACTAGAGATAGGGATCATATAGATTGTATGCAATATTCTTTTATTTGTAGATGTTTAGGCTTCTTGAGTGTAAAGTGAACTACTGTGTCATTAAATACGTATATAAAACACTACAGAACACAGCAAGTGCCTTTTTATGATTACTGAAAGTTTCTCACTTTAAACATGAAGAATATGACACGACTACTATGGTTCACACGAAATTTTCTTTTGGTTCCAACTGGGAACTTTTTCGAGTGCAAAATGGTCCAGAATGGTTGATTATTAAGTGTGAACTGAAACTGGAACCGGTTTTTGTGTTGGTGAAAAAGTACCTGAGGATAAAACATCATGAATCAGAAGTGCCAATAATCACCTGATTTTGCAGAGTACATCGAAATTGCTCTTCACTACCACTGTACTCATTCATTCATTTTCTATAATCCTAGTTTTAGTGGCCTGTGCCCACCCGACAACTTTGGGAGCAAGGGCAAGAATAACCCTAGACAGGGCCAATTCATCATTGGGCACTCACGCACACACAATCACACACTAACAGGCAAATTAAAGACACCAATTTACCTATCATGCAATACGGGCGACGGTGCATTCCTGGGACATCTTGAAAAGGACAAAAGATGAGGAGGAGATTTTCCACATAATAACTTTATTTTTAGAAAACAATGTAACTCTTTCTACTCTTGTTTGCATCCTGCTTCGTTTTAATAAATAAAAGGTGGCATGCCTTCATGTCTTTAGAACTTTCATAACTGACAAATTGTGCAACTCCATCAATGTCTTTAATCATTATGTCTACAATGTTTAAAGTAATATATTTAAATGCTTTGGACGGAGTCAAGGTGGTTAAACACTTACAACATGTCCTAGGCTAAATTTAAACCTTCTTTTTCTGATCAGTTTGCCAGCGTTCCTTAGAAAACAAACGTCTGACCCTCAGTGACCAGTGTTGGATTCAATTAGTGCATTTAAAATATCTTTAACTTGGAGGAGTATGCTTAGCTTCTTGAACTGTGTGTTGGCTGGGGTAGCGCACACGATTCAGCCCATAGATCAAAAAGGGCTACTTGATGAATGACAGGGCATAGACTGGTAGAGGAGGGAGCACTCCCTCACTCCCCTCTTTGAATGATTGATCAAGGTCATTCTCAGTTCATTAATTTTAGTCTGAGTGAGCATGCCCTGCCCTGCTAGGCACACACACTCACACATATACAATAAGCAAACAACTTTCATGCCCTGTACTGTAAGACACTTGAGAGACATGGAAAAAGAGTGGCTGTTGTTCCTCCTGAGTTACCTCCCAGTGTCATTACAAGTGCTCATGCACACCACGTGAAGGAGAGGAACTTGTAATTGTGTTTAAGCTCAAGTTAGCATTCCTAGTACTTTGTTTCTCCTTATAAACCTTAAACTTTAAGCCCAAGGGCTTTAGCATTTCAACAGGTTGCTCAGTGACCCCAAGCACATGATTAGTTTTACGGCCTGTAACAACTACAACCTCCCCTGTTTATAGACATGTGCCAAGTTCCTGTCCCAAAAGGCCATGCTGTCCTCACACTTGGCCTTTTCAGCCCCCCTTCCTTCTCTCTCTCTCTCTTTCTCTCTCTCTTCCCGCAGACTTATCTGAGTAGTAGGACGAGCTATGCTAGCCCCCTTATTCTTACATAGTGTATCCTTTGCCCAGTGTTTTTGGACACAAAAACAAATTTTCAAAAATCACAAATTATGCAAGAGTCAGAATTATACATAATTACAATATAAATAGACCTGAAATTTAACAATGAAAACTATTGCTTTATGGTTAAATGCATAATTGTGTGCATTTCATGTAAGCAGTAAAATATGCATTTCATAATACAGAAAATATCATTTGAAAATGATTTATCTTTCTCAAAGAGAAATGAAGACATTTATAAAAATAATTCTAAATGACATAATGATACATATGCATATACATATACATGTGGTTCGTAGAATTTGTATTTATGATGTAGACTTAGAGTTTAATTACAGAGTAACTTTCATGCTGCTCTGTAAAAATTAAATGTAATCCCATGTATCCATAGTTATCATGAAATATCTCAGGTGACCTGCATGCCAGGAATCCTTGCCTTACATTACCTGACTTGACTAATACTCTTTTAGCTGATTAGTGTTGGTAGAGCACAAACTCTGTCCTGATATGTTCAACAAACACATAATTATACAATGAATTATCATTGGATTAGGAACAGTTTGCAGGTGAAATATAGTCACTGATAGAGTGCCTCACTTAGTGATTAAGTCTTAAACTTGTCTCATATAAATTGTTCACAGCAGAAGTCAACATTTACCAGTTATAGGCAAAAGGAATGACTTGAGTAAGAGTCACATGTAGTTTATCCTAGTGGAGAGTGTTGGACTAGAAGGGTGAATTGGCAGAGCTGCTGTTTGAAATGCACTATTGTTATGTTCTTTTGTCATCTTTTTCCTTTGTTTATTCTTCTTTCTTAACCACTGTTTTGTGTTTAATACATCCTGAACCACTTAACATCCTGAACCACTTAACATATAAGCGCCATTCAAACACAGTTGCATGACCTGCTTGTTTAATTTTTAGTTGATGAGATTTATGGATTAAAAATATAAGTTTATAAATGTTACATTTTCATTAGTAATGAATTGGGGGATGGTCATGAAAAATCAAAGGACGCTGACCTGGGGCCACAAGGTCCTATCAGATCAAATTACAGATATGTCAGTCTGACCAATCACTTTCTTTCATTCTTTAAAAAGCACTCAATTTAAGGGGAGAGTTTACAATGTGTGACTGACTGAGGGAAAATTGCCACAACACAGTACCAGAATTGCCACAATGCAGAATCTGCTTTAAAATCCTAATACTTTCGCCTAGAAACTCAATTTTTACATGAATCTAAATGGTACATTTAAAAAAAATATTCAAAACATTGCATGAGTTTATCATTTTTAGAGTTTGAGAGTTTTAGATGTGTTAGCTTTGTTTGTCACAAGATACTGAAAAGTTTCACTCAAATTCTTCTTTTCCCCAATTTTTTTCTGCGTGTTTACTTTTCCATATTTAAGACATTTTCTTACGCACAAAATTATGCCGGATCAATCCTTAAAGGATTGGTGTATATTAAGGTGTACTCTCTCACACCTCTCTGGATAAGCGATAGGTTTCTCCAGTTTTGATTATTCACAGGTTGCAAATTGGGCTCAGACTTATCCACTGAGAGCTGCATAATAACAGAGTGACTGACAATGTAATTTTGAATGACCCACACCGGCCCATTCTCCCCACACACAGACAAACACAAGCACACAAAGGGCAGTGACCATAAACTTGCGCACTCCAGGGTATTAACCACAATCTTGGTCCCAAACATAGCACACATTTTCAAGCACATACTATAGCAATGCACTTCACAATATACAATCCAGCTTCAACGACAGCATTACAGGGGATCCCCCTCATCATACTAGTAAATGACTATTATCTAGCTAGTTATATTTTAAGACAATGGGAAATATTACCAACTTTCCTTCCCTGATTCACTAAATCAGCAATTCATTAATTTACATGGGGTTGCGGGCCAGAAAACTCTGGACGCAAGGCGGAAACAACCCTAGACAGGGTGCCAATACATCATAGGGCACACATATACATTTACACAATAAGGGGCACTTTAGGATGTCAATTACATGTTGTGAGGTGACGGCACTTCCACTGCGCCACTGTAACACCCCATTACCGACTTAGTAAGATGTATTTTGTAAGATGATATTGTTTTAAACAGACTAACAATTTTAATCCTCTTGATGAAACATAATGTGGTACTTACTCTCCTGGATTTGAAGAGATGGTGCTGCACCTGTGTTTTTGGGAACTCTTTAATATATGGTTGGTGTTAGAAGCATATAAATCAGGGAATTTAATTTGTGTTATAGTTTATTATGATTTTAATTTATATACTTATTTTTCACCTCTGTTTACATTTGCATTGTCCATTAGGATACTATGGTGAAAGAAAAATCACTTGACAGAAGCTTTGTTATAGGGCAGTAGGGCATATTTATGGCTAGCAAATAATGTATGGCAGGATTTGGGTTTTGTTTTACACCTAGATTTGATTTGAAGAAAAAACTCCTTCTGGGTTTCCGGGTTTTTGTTTGTCCACCCTCTCTTTCAATGTTTTGTTCTCCGAGCTACTTGGATATGACATGGTGCTCTATCATGCTCGAAAAAGCATTGTTCATCTCCAGATTGCTCCAGGATTGTTGGGAGAAGTTGCTCTTGGAGGATGTTTTGAAACTTTTTAAAACAATCCCAAATTTTTAAACAACCCCACTCTCCGAGATGTGAAACAACCCCACACTAATGTTCTCAGGATGCTTCACTGTTGACATGACACAGGACTCTTGGTAGCGCTCACCTTTTCTTCTCTGGACAATCATTTTCCAGATGTCTATTCACATTCACATTTGCAGTATTTAGCAGACGCCCTTGTCTAGAGTGACTTACAAAAGTGCTTTAAGATATATCAGAGAATATAACTTTATGCAGTCTCCTGCAGTCCAATCGTTGTACTTCCTGCAGAATGTCAGTCTGTCCTTGATGTTTTTCTTGAAGAGTTGTGGCATTCTTGACATTCTCCAAAAGCCTTTGTCTCACCGTGTGTTCAGATGCACTCACACCTACCCTCTGCCAATCCCGAGCAAGCTCTGCACTGGTGAAAGAAGACAGTCATGGTGGTTGCTTGACTTTCTTAGGCATCCTGAAGGTAACTGCAATTGAATTACTTTCCTTAAAACTCTTCAGGATTTCATAAATGGTTGATTGGGTACTATCTTGCAAGCAGCAATGTCCTGATGCAAAACCTGTCTGTTGCGATGCAATAAGAATTGCATGTGTTTCCTTGAAGGCAACCATGTTAACAGAAGAAAACTTAAATGCAACACCACCCTTTTAATGCAACAAGTCTGCTCTTCTAATCATCATTATAGAGTGATATAAGATTTATTGTCCTCATTAACTTTAATCCTGAGCTGAACGAGAACATCACTGAAATTATATCATTTTTATAGCAGGGAATGACTTTGCAATTATTTGTAATTTATTTGATCACTCTTCACCTAACCCTAACCCTTTTAAATATGACCTATATCTGTTATATAGACTGACTCATCATTGGGTTAGGAACTGGCAGGTGGTGCATGATCACTGCTAAAGTGGATATTTTTCTGAGTGGATGCCTTGATCTATTCACTGCACAGACGTAACTAACATTTATCAGAAATGGGTGAAAAGACTAATTTGAGCCAGTGTTACAGCAACAGTTCATATACCATTGTATTACAGGTAAGGTACTTCAGCAGACATCAAGCCAGTCATGTGTGGTTCACCAAAGAGGCAAGCATCAATCTAGCGAGAAAAATTCGCTGAGATGCTGGAGTGGGCATCGGTCGACTTGCTTATGGAGGATGATCAACACTGTATGGAGAACGTTCCCAGACATCTGCTTGCTACAATTAATCAAAAACGTTGCACCATCCCCTTAATAGCCAGGTGTTTCTAATCTATTGATCGTTCATTGGTAAATAAAGTCAATCATATTAATAATGTTATCATTCCAGATCCTGGCTTGTATTAAAATTAGAACACTGTTGAACTGAACTGTAAAACTCGAACCCATATGGGAATGATTTTTTCCATAAAACAAATGCCCATGTGCTGATTGCTTGCAAGATTTATTTCAAAAGGAGGTTCATGGAAGCCACAGTCAGGATTTCAGGAGGGAAGGAAGGGAGGGACTGAGAGAGATGGATGAGGAAAAGAAAGAGTGAACTAAGGAGGGAAAGGAAAGAGAAACAGACTCTGGAGGAGAAACTGATCAGGTTACAGTCGTATTGATTGATGGGCTGCAGGTACATGCATTTGCCTGTGCATAGCTGTCGTTGCTGATATGATTTTTGCATCACGACAGATGCTTGATTTGCTGAGCCTGGCGCCAGTGGCATGTCATTTGTTTTTAATTCTGTGAAAATCCCCGAACTAAAGCCATAAACTAGAACGCCAGCTATCCTCTGGCCCAGATTAATGACGCGCAAAAGGAGAGGCTTGTCAGACTAGCTGACCTGTTAATTATATCTCACACACCACACAGACACATATAAACATTCATAGTCAATCCCACACACACACACACACGTGCATATCCAGAACCCACTTCTTTGACATACCATCCCATTCATTTTCAAGTGGACAATCCAGCAGCGAGCCACTTCACACACATACTGTATACAGTATTTCCCTTCCATTCTAATTATTTCACAACCATTTCAGTTCTCAGAAAGCCGTTCTTATGTTACACCACCAGAATAAAAAGTTTGCATCAAGCATTTTCGAGAATTGCCCTTCATCCTTGATCTTAGTATAATTTTCTAACAATCACGCAAGCGGCAAATAAACATAAACAGCGCTTGGGAGATGTCAAACACACTTCGCATGATCGTGGTCAAGTGGAAATTCCCTCTTACAACGCCTCGAAGGCGATGTGTCCTCACTGGCGCCCGCCTCCGTGAGAAAGACCTCCGTGTTTATCCAGACTGTCTTCGGATTTGGAGAGCCTCCTGTCGCCGTTGCCGTGATTGTTTGCCAGCTGCGGCGCAGCAATAAAATTGGAGAGGAAGTCAGTGTTTGTAAAATTGTCCAAATTGTTGTTGAGCAAGTGGGTCACGAGTGTCTCTGTAACTTACTTGACGGCAGTTGTGCTAATGGGGAGCTCATCTGTAATTCTGTATTTGCAAGTGTGTGTGGGCAGTGAAGGAAGTGGGTGTACGTGTGTTTTTAGGAGGATTAGGATTAAAAGGATTAGGTGTCCGGCAAAATACATAAATGCTATCATAAAAATATTATAGTGTTAATATGATGAATGATTACTAGAATGGAACAAAGTGTGCCATGGTGTCCTGCTAAAACACCCATTTCAATGACATTTCTTTTTCAGCATAACACAACATGACCAGCAACATGGTGCTTGGTATGCGATAAAAAGTTCAAAGATTAGTACGGTCTTCTTGGGGTTAGGTGTTTGCAAGTGTACATCTTCCTGTGTTACTGCAAGAAATGTAGATCACTACCGCATGGCAGTTGGGTTCAGTACCTCTTGACTGGCAGACAGGGATGGTGGTCCCTCTTTTCAAGAGGTTTTCCAATTATTGGGGGATGACACTCCTCAGCCTTTCTTGGGTAAGTCTACGCCAGGGTACTGGAGAGGAGAATTCTTTGCTTTCAGGGTATGGGGTTGGAGGCCCTCTGCTGAGGCTGTACAGTCCCTGTATGACTGGTGCAGGAGCTTGATTCACATTGCCGGCATTAAGTCTGACTTGTTTCTGGTGTATGTTGGACAGGGCTGTCCTTTGTCACTAGTTTTGTTTATTATTCTTATTTACAGAACGTCTATGCAAAGCCAGAGGCTGGAGGGTATCCGTTTGGGAGACACTGGATTTCATTTCGCCATTTTTTATTGCTGTCTCCTACAAGCCAGGACCTTCATATTTCACTGCAGTAGCTTGCAGCCGGGTCACTGTATCAGTCTGTGATGGTGAAAAAGGGGCTTAGCCAAAAGGCGACACTCTCGATTTACCAGTCAATCTATCTATCTACTCTCACATGTGGTCATGAACTTTGGGTCATAACCGAAAGAACAAGATCCCTGATACAAGTGGTCGAAATGAATTTTCTCTGCAGGGTGGTGGGGCGCTACCTTAGAAATAAGTTGATATGCTCTGTAACCTGGAGTAGATGTCACTTGGCTGGCCTAGGAACGCATTGGGATCCTTTCAGAAGAGCTGGAGAAAGTGTCCAGTGAGATGGAAGTCTGGCTGTTCCTGATAGGACTTCTTCCCAGTGAACCCAGTCCCAGAAGAAGATGAATAGATGGATGAATGGATTACTACCCAGCTTGTCCTTCCTTTTTACATATGCTAAAGTGGTTATGATTAGATATCATCAAAACTTGTTTCACCTTTCCACGAAAGGGTGCCATTCCTCACGACAAAATTTTCTTCTAGTTATTAGAATTATTATTAGGTCTTAAAAAGGGTTAAAAACAACTTGTGCAAACTTCCTGATTATATCCTGTATTTAATTTCTGTAAAACTGCTTTGTTTCATTATAAAAATCACTATATAAAGAAAATTAAATTGGATTGGTTGATGAAAATCTGAATTCATTTAATAATAATAATTTTTGTCCTTTTATTTAATTTATATTCAGTCCTCAGCTGGTTTTCATCAGAAGAAAAATCTGTCTATTACGAGTAAAGGATTTTAATGTCTATTATGGAGTATAAGAGAACTGTGTGTCAGTGCACACAATCAAGTCCAAATAAGCCACAGAGTACAATCAAGGAGCCCATAGTATACACTGCTCACACTGTGATGATAAAAGCTTGCTCGGATCTGGATCGCTTAGTGCAGCGTGAGCAGGGATTAGCGTGGCAGTGGGGAGGGCCCTTGGGTGTGCTTTGCTACGTGGAAGTTGATAAAGTGGTGCCATTTCTAGAAACTAGTGTTTCTGTGACCCTGACCAGGATTAAACAGTTATTAATATGAGTGAGTGAGTGAGTGAGTGAGTAAGAAGTGATAATAATAATAATACTGTAATGTACTTGTAATTTGTGCTTTATATGATCTTTAATACAAAGATGCAGTTCAAAGTGCATTAAAGAGAGTCAAATAGAGGAAATACGTAAGTAAATGTAATAAAAATAAAACATTAAGAGGCCATAAAAACAAAAAAATTATAGCTACAAAATAATTCAAATAATAAAATAAATGAAAATAAGAAATAAAAAAATAAAAAGATCAGGGAAATTAATTAAAATTACGAAATAGAAATGTCTAATAATATAAACCTATAAACATGAAAAAGAGAAATAAGGTCAAGTAACACACAATTTGGTTAAGAAACAGTCTTTGGTATTCACAAGAAGTGTTTTTCTTCCTGTATATTAGATAGTAAAAAGCATTTTTTTTTACGTTTATAAGCTGGAGCCAGCAGGGCAAACCTCAGCATCCTGCTTATAGACTTTTTAATGAGTTGACCTATTCTTTGAACTCGTTCAAAGGTCTCCGATAATATCAGGGAAATAAATTTGCCTTACAGAATTACATTCACTGGCCACTTGATTAGGTACACCTTTTCTATTGCTTGTTAATAAAAAAATCTAAACAGCCAAACATGGCTGCAACTCAATGCATTTAGCCATGTAGCCATGTAACGGTGGTCAGAACAAATTGCTAAACTGCAAACTGACCATCAGAATAAGGAAGGAAGGTGATTTATGTGACGGAACCTGGCATGGTTGTTGGTGCTAGACGGCCGATCTACTGGGATTTTCATCCGCAACAATCTCTAGGGCTTACAGAGAATGGTCCAAAAATGAGAGAATATCCAGTGAGCGGCAGTTTGTTAATGAAAGAAGGAGAATGGGCAGACTGGACAACTAGATGCCAATATATTTACTTTAGACCAGAGATTATCATACTTGAATCCACTCCAAGAGACAGAGTTAATTTCATTAGTTTCTTCATCAAAATCTACAACATCTATATTAGATCCCATACC
>JAOUQT010000027.1:7292645-7303318 GCA_025769995.1 Xyliphius kryptos | reverse complement strand
AGGGACAGTGGATATATTGGTAGGAGGATGTTAGAAATGGAGCTGCCAGGCAGTAGGAAGAGAGGAAGACCAAAGAGGAGATATATGGATGTGGTCAATGTAGACATGCAGGTGGTTGGAGTGGGAGCGGAGGATGCGGAGGACAGAGTGAGGTAGAAAATCAGTGGTCACTGTGGCCGAAAGAAGAAGAAGAAGACTCCTTCTTGACTTTTGCAAAACTCCATTTTTTTTATTTACGTGATACAGCATGTGGTAATTTTAACATTTTAATATTTGTTTTATACATTTTTATATATAATCGGTAGCCAAAGCAGTTTTTCTTCTTGTATGCACGTGTGCGCGCCTTGTCTTTATGTGTATAAGAAATGATCGATCCTGCATTCCTTGCTAAATATCTCAAAAACGTACCTCAAAAAGGCAGAGCATGACATTTGTATATTTACAGTAGACAAGCATTTCTACTGATTTATATTAAAATGTTTTTAAGATTAAGATTTGGAACCGGGACTAAAATAAAATCAAGAGAACAGGAACAAATATATCAGGCTTGATTAACAGTGCTTGGTAACATGATACTTTGCAATTGTTTTATGAACAGATCGGTGCTTAAATACATGACTGGGATGATAAGCAACTGGGTACAGGCATGAGTGATTACAAAATCTATCCATAGGCCCATGACTGAAAATGGGTGGAACTGTAATCTTCTTACTGGGCATGGCCATCTTGCAGGCCTACCACTTTAGGGTTCAGCCTGAATGTGCACACTGTTCTCAAAATGCCATTTTTCAACAGGTTCAGTAATTTCACCTGCAGGGAAACTATGTGCCTGTTTTAACTCTTTCTCCATAAGTTTACTTGATGAATGACATCGCTCCCTCTTTTTCTCTCACCATTTCTATCGCTCTTACTCTAAATGGAGTAATCACCTCACAATCAGTCACCACAATAAGGGAGGAAAGGAGGAAGGCATGAGGTGTGTGAGTGTATTAGTGGAGGCCCTGCTCCCTTAGATGAAGTACATTGTGCTTCCGCCCTCCTTTACCTCCTTTCTTTCGCGTTCTTAATAAATTCCTCCCTTAATAAAGAAAACACCCTATATCTTATACGTCGTCAGCCCCACGTCTGTTTGTTCATGTCTGTGGTGCTTATCCAGGCAACTAAAGAGTCAACTCTATGGTAGCTATGAAAATCTTTCCTTTCTCAAATTTGAGTGTGCATTAAAAACATTATTAACATATCAATCCATGTATAGTCATGTATAATAGTCCCCTAGATTAAGACAGAAATAATAATATAATAGCTAATCATCTAACCTACAAATATAATATGGTTAGCATAATTTTTCATTCATTATCACATTTCAGACTTCCAAATTATCAGGCTAACAACATGTTACAAGTTAAACTGTTGACTCTTTTGGTAGATAGACTTTGTGGAACTTTGTGTGAACTCACTTCTAAGAACAGTTATCTGGGCTTAAACTGGGTTGTGAATTTTTTATTTTGATTATTAAAATAGATTGTGATTTTAATTTGTCTCACTGGTCCTCCTTTTAATGAAAGATTCATCCTAACACAGGGAGGATAACAGTTTGTGTTGTGGCAGTAGATAGTGAGAGATTATATAGGAAGGAGTGATCTGAAAAACAAGACACAGGTGAACAACATTAACAAAACCCATTAGGGTGATTGAGAATATGTCTGAGGTTTCACATTGGTAAAATCAATCGATGGTGGCGATCTATATTGCTAGATAATTCCTTACAAAAAGAATTACTATAAGGTTCCAGTCATCACTATTTCAGACTTTTATTAGTATGCTTTTTGACACACAATCTAATTAATTAAATAAAAGTTGAAATTTGAAAACCTTTAACCGGAGACAAAAAATATACAGTTTATGGCATATATAGCAGCCTGTCATACTTAAGTATAGCTATACCAGTCAGCTAATGTCCTTATTCTCCTGGATTTTAATGCAATTGCCCTGTGCTGTTAGAAACATTAGATATGTCCCAGGATGCCTCATCGATTTAGAGCCCTGGAGATCAGTGATATCCTATCTGCTGTCAGATACATCACATTCCACAGTGTATTATTTACAATATAGAGTGTTTAAATGATGTTTCCAAGTTTGTTCATACAACATTCTATCGTGTGTGTGTGGGTGTGTGTTTGTCTGTTTGAATCCAATAGGCCCCAGAGGCTTCTTTAGTGCAAAGTAATAGCAAAATATTGGACACACAACACCCCTTATCAAACCCCATTACATTAAAGAAACATTAGATGCAGTAGTTAAGGAGGGGATGGCTTGATCCATTTACATGTCAGAAAACAGGGGGAGTGTAGTCACAATCAATTATATCTGCCAACCAGGGGCACGTCTTAAGATTCCGCTCCTCCATTCACTCCATTCTCATCTCTTTAATATGAATTTCCAAGGCAGAGTATTAGCATTTAACACATCTATATTTATCTACAGTTTGAGGTGTCAGTGGGATGGGACAAGGTTATGCTTTTGGCGCCAGTTGTAATGGTCCGTAACTCTGTAACTCTGCCGTATGTGTTAATGACATTCAGAGCAGCTAGAATCAACCAATATTGTACATTATTATATTGCTATATATTTATTTGTTTTAAGAGAATTCCAAAAATTCTTACATGGAATTGGGTCTCTTTGTCCTGTTGATGAGAAACATTTGAGTATGTAGTTTACTGCCTCACAGCCATAAGGTCGGTTTTCCTACTGCATAGATTTTTATATATTCTCTCTGTCAATTTGGTTTTACTCAAATATCTCTGCTTTTCTCCAAACTTAAAAAAAAATATGATGGTAGATAACATTAATAATTGCACCAAGGTTGTAAAGCATGTGTTCAAATCCCAGCATCATCGAGCTGCAAGTTCTGGTCCCATGAGCAAGGCCCTTGACTTGAAAATGATATTAAAATGGATATTTACTAAGTACTATAGATGTCACCTAAATGTCATAATCATTCTTTATTATCACAACAATGTCACATACCGGCAATGATGAACGCTGTTGTCTTTGTCACTTAAGTACATCATACTACACCTGCCATTATGTGTCTATAGAATGATGATTCAGGATTCAAGTGGGTTCTTCTGTGACCTTACTATCATAGGTAGCACTACTAAGAAAATAGCTCCAGTCTCATAGGAAGACTCAGGCTTTTCCACTATGGCAAGTTAGCGATCCTAGTAGAAGATATAGATTAAGATATAAATAATTAATAGATTAAGCCATTCCTTTTTAATCCATTCAAAATGTCCACTTTTCAAACTGCTTAAAGACACATCATCCAGGATTGTATCAAACCCAGGAGCGATCAAAAAAGCAAAATATCTTATAATAGCTTTGGAAAAATGAAGAAATAAAGGTATCTTTCAATATGAGATGTGTTATGACAGATCTGTCACCTGCCAGGAATTGAAGCCAGGACCTTGCTGTGAGGTGACATTGCTACTCACTGTGCTACAGTGCCACCCCCACTGATAGTGTAAAACAAATTGCTAATAGATTGCAATTGATCTCTTGAACCGGTTAAAACTGTCCGTCCTTTCTCTTGTCACATGCGTTCAAATTTAGTGATGGTGGCATGTGGACATACTGTGCTCACATTAATATAATTCCCTTTTTATTTGATTGTACTCTCGTTTGAGGCATAGACCTTAAGGTCAAAGGTCTACATGACCAGGGTATCTGCTTTCCTCTTCTTTTTACAACTATGTGTAGAATATAACAGACTCTTCCATTATGCTAAGCACCAAAACTTTCATATCCAAGTTATGTCACCTGACCTGAGTGGATTTATGTGGTTGTGTTCAAGAACAGCACTGGAGCTTGACATTTTTAGCTAAAAAATATGAAATTGCAATGTGTTGATAGTGGACAAATACAAATAACTCTTCAAATGTTACATATTTAAACTTCATTACAGAATTTGGATGATAAAACCAACCATTTAATCAGGTTAGAAGATTACACACTTCAAGGTGTCCTGAGAAGACACACTTTAATGTGTCCTTTGTCTGCTGCTGTCCCTGGATCACATAGCTAAGAAGCATTGTGGTAGTGTATTTTCAGAAACAGCCATGTGCTTAGGTTTATGGAAACTGGCACATGTCCTCGACTGACATCCATAAGGCTCTTATGTCGGGTCGAAGCAGCGATTTACACTCTCAAGTTGGGGATGAATATGATGACAAGGATTGGATTTCTGACCACCTGGACTATTGACTATTGGTTTTGGTTGGTTTGTGGGAGGTTTCTGTGCTTTATAATTATATATCTTATATGTATCTTATATATATTATTTATCTAATAATAAAACCTTGTATTCAATTCTGTATTTTACTGGTAGCCAGTGTAGGGATGCAAGTACAGGTGTAATACTCTCCCATTTATTTTTTCACAAGTAACTGCCTTGCAGCTGCATTTTGAACCAAGATGTGTCAAATTGGACAGATTGGACAGATTCCCAGGTACAGGTAGTTGCAGTAATCAATACAAGAGGTGACAAAAAAGCATGAACAATTGTTTCTAAAGCTTTAAGAGACAGAATGCTTTTAAGTTTGATTATAATTCTTAAATGATGAAAACAACTTTGCACGGTGCTGCTTATTTGTTTCTCAAATGTGAGAGTAGACTCGAATATAGAGATTTTTCACATGGCTATGTATGTTGGATTTTAGTGGCCCTATTTCATTAGGTATGGTTTTTGCCTGCTCAGAATTTTTAAAAGTAATAAGATCTGGTTTGTCCTCATTTATTTTAAGAACATCCAGTTTGTTATGTCTCACAAGCAGTCCAGTAGATTACATAGGGTAGAGCTGTAAAAAAAACTTTTTACTAGGTTTAAATGGAAGGTAGATCTGAGTATTATCGGCATAGTAGTGATAGAAGATGTAGTACTTTTGAAAAATGGACCCAAAAGGCAGGATATATAAGGAGAACATCACAGGTCCCAGGACAGAACCCTGAGGCACCCCACATGTAACAGAGGCTAAAGAGGATAAAAACGGACCCTGACAGATTCAACAACATAGCATAATCAACAGTGTCAAATGCTGCACAAGTTCTAAAATAATTAAAACAGCACAATTTCCAGAGTCAACAGCCAGAAAAAGTCATTGTTACTTTAAGAAGAATAGATTCAGAACTATGATGTTCTCTATGATAATTGCTCAAAGGTTTTTATAGATTTTATAGATAAAAAACTTAAAATCTTTGCATACTTTGGCAGTTCTTTCGGGAGAGGATGTATAAGCAGGATGTATTACTGCATTAATTGAACTTAAGAATTATTGGAATGTTTGTCAATTATATTAACGTAAGTATTAACGTTATGTTGGTAATTTAACAGACATTCACTTAGAAGCTGAAAGGAAATTTAAAGCTTGTCTATTTCCACTTCCACTTAAGTGGAGCAATTGAGTCCAGAATGATAGAGCATGAAGAATTGAACAAAGCAGTTAATTCATCAATATCCGTACGCTAATGAGGATTCGCAGCAATACATTTTATGGATGAAGTAGGATAAACAGCTGAGAACTGACTGGCGGTATGAGGTGTGATGAACTGTTTGCAGTATGAAGGTTGACTGCGCTTAAGAGGAGCATGTGGAATGGAGACATCAAACAAGATGGGTTTGCGATCAGACAAACATACTGCTACCTCTAAATTGCATACAGAAAACCCACATGTCAGAACAAGCTCTAATGTACAATATGTCCTTGCTCATGTGTAGGGCCAGTAACATACTGAGTCCGGTTAAAAGGGTCCACAAGTCGTAAAAAATCAGATATCAGAGGTTTGGAAGGACAATAGACATGGATATTAAAATCACCAGATTTTTTGCCGCTATAGGTAAAATAACTGATAAAAAGTCAGAGAATTCCTGAAGGAAGTACTATTTGTTTTTGGGTGTCGAGGTGTGCTGAAATAGGTGCAGTCACTAGAAGACATCTCAACAAGTGGGCTTAGATCATTGATAGGTAAACATGTTTCAGTCACAAAAAGAAAATCCAGCCCACGGAAAATGATGAAATCATTTAGTATGAAAATATTATTTACCAGTGACCTAGCATTAACAAGTGTTATTTTAACTGGTAGCGAGTCTGACACTGGTTGTTTAAAATGGCCATATAGCTGAGATCTCAGTGATGTATATTCTAGTTTATGAAGGATTGTCATGTTGGCATCATGATCTCGACTTTCTTGTTGGTCTGGACGGTGGCGAGATGCGGAGTAAATAGAAGGAATGAAATCGTCATTAGCAGTGTGCCCGTAGGTGCACAGGTGACGAAGGGATCCCCGAATGTAATATGGTCATCGAGCTATCACCATAGCAACGCAGCGTCTATAAATCTGAGTAGGGAATCAGGCCTTAGTATTTAAATTTAGTAATTAGATTTCGTGTAGTGAAGCATCTCAGAAATCCTCTGATACGCATAGAGCAAAGCATATACAAAAAATATGAGGACTGGAGTTATCAGATTTATTAAGACACACATCGCGACTTGTATAACTCAGGAACTGCATCTAGGATAAGTAGGGTAAACTACCTGTCCGACACAATACACCACTAACTAGATTGAAAACTATGCAACTTACAGTAGCAGGGCAGTATGGATCAGGGCAATGAGGGCTCGTGTTAGCGAGTGACAAAGTTCAGTAAAGTCCAAAGGAGTCCAGGTTCTGTTTACTCCAATACAAAATTATTTATACAGGTTGTATGGCATCAGATCAACGACAACACAACAAACAAGCAAATGAACACTGGAGAGCAGTGGCAAACAAACACGCCAGCGTTCACTCAACCGGAACTGAAAAAGCACTGCATCGATGTGGCATAGAGGTGATCAGTCTGTAACACTGCTGAGGTGTAATGGAAGCCCAGGTTGCTTTAATAGTAGCTTCAGCTTGTCTGCATTGTTGGGTCTGGCGCCCCTCATATTCCTTTTGTATATACCCCATAGATTCTTTATAGGGTTTATGTCAGGTGTTTTTGCTGGCCAGTCGAGCACAATGATACTGTGGTTATTAAACAAGGTATTGGTACTTTTGTCAGTGTCGACAGGTGCCAAATTTGTCAGTGTCGACAGGTGCCAAGTCCTGCTGGACAATTAAATTTCCATCTCCAGAAAGCTTTTCGGCAGAGGAAAGCATGAAGTGCTCTAAAATTTCCTGGTAGATTTGGTCTTGATATAACACAGTGGACCTTCACTAGTAGATTGCATGGCTCCCAAACCCATCACTGATTGTGGAAACTTCACACTAGACCTCAAGCAGCTTAAATTGTGTGCCTCTCCACTCTTCCGCCAGACTCTGGACCTTGAATTCCAAATGAAATTCAAAATTTACTTTCATCCGAAAACAACACATTGGACCACTGAACAACAGTCCAGACATTTTTCTCCTTGGCCCAGGTAAGACGCTTCTGGTGTTGTCTCTTGGTCATGAGCTGCTTTATACAAGGAATGCAACAGTTGTTGCCCATGTCCTGGATACGTCTATGTTTGGTAGCTCTTGAGGCACTCCAGCAGCAGTCCACTTCTTGTAAATCTCTCCCAAATTTTTTATAGCCTTTTCTTGACAATCCTTTCAATACTGCGGTTATCCCAGTTGCTTGTGCACATTTTTCTAACACACTTTTTTCCTTCCACTCAAGTTTCCATTATATGCTTGGATAAAGCACTCTGTGAACAGCCAGCTTCTTTAGCAATGACATTTTCTGTTGTACCCTCAATGTGTCAATGACTGCCAATGTCTTCCCCATGATAGGGGAACCCTAGTGAACCAGATTAAGAGACCATTTAAAACACGTAGGAAGCTTTTGCAGGTGTTTTGTTTTGAATATTCTAATTTTTAGATATAATGATTTTGGGTTTTCATTGGCTGTAAGACGTAATCATCAACATTAACAGAAATAAACATTTAAAATAGATCACTGTGTTTGTAATGAATCTATATTATATATGCACTTATACTGTATATTTATAAGTTGTCAGTTATAATTATCAAATCAAAAGAAGGAAACACTTAAAATATATATTTTTAATAAAATTATAAAAATAAAAAACTTTTTCATGATATTCTAATTTTATGACCAGCACCTGTATTATTGAAGGACCAGAGGCAAGCAGTTCATCTGAGTAAAAAAATGCTGTGAAAGATGACATCACACAGACTCTATACACAGAGATTTAAAGAAAATGACAAATACCCTCCAACAGTTGGGCTTTATTTGCCATTTTATAATTTTCTCCATATTCAACCTGGAAGTTATGGTAGCATGTGGGTCAAGAGCCTGTGTGTGCATTTAAGGAAGCTAAGGTAGTTGATTAAGTAATGGTTAATGTGGCCCTATGGGGATGTAGACAGGGAGAGGTCCCTCTGATTGCAGCTAATGACCCAGGAGGCTATCATAACACACACACAAAGCATGCTGTTGGGCCACCCATGCACTTCCTATGGGTCTACCTTAATTTCCTTATAGAGGTCATGAGCGATGAGAGCTGTAATACAGAAGGTCTGTTTGTGTGTGTGTGTGTGTGTGTGAGTTTTAAAGAAATTTTCACAATACAGATTTATGACATTACTAGAGCTAAACGATAATTTAACCAAATGTACAAGATACAGCTTCAAATCCTACTCACTTCCTCTTTTGGTCTTTCAATGACCAGGGTCACAATTAAGTGACATCATCCAGGTCCTTTCATTGCCAAGCATGCCACGCTTTAATTCCATACCCTGAGGAGCTCCTGTTAAAAGGAATTAAATGTTATGTGTTGCAGAGGTGAAATGCCCTCTTTCCAGTGTTTACAGATGAAAATAGAGATTGTAAGATAAACGCAGCCCGGTTGTCGCTGATGCCACAGCTATATGTGGAAAGACTCACAAATAACAAATAAGCCAGATAATGTTACCAGTTGTCCTATGAAAAGTTCCTCTCTAAAATCTCAGTAGGGAAACTTATGATGCCTTTAGGGATCTAGATTTAAGCCATAATTATTTTTTCTTAATCAAATTATTTGGTGTCCAGTATAATACAAGTATTTAATCTCCAACGTATGACTCCAATCAGTTGAGCAGCCAGAATTTTATACATGGGGTTGCCAAGTTTTTTTTCTCAGGGACCAGGCCATGACAGAAATTGTGCAGCCCAATCTCTCCCCACACAGAGACAGACAGATATACACACACAATACTACTCCACTAGACTACTGTTAGTGGTTAGCAAGTTAGCCACTTATTTGTAAGACTTGAACATACATAAATTAGATTTCTGTATGTTATTTGAACGCTAAACAAAAAAGAGTAATAAAAATAAATGACTTGTAATAGGAAGCAATTTCTCTTTCTTGAATCGAATTGTCAGCATCCATTAACTAAACCTAAGTTTAACATGTATTTTAAACAGTGTTGGTAGAAGATACTTCTAATACACACTATATCAGGTGTCACTGACTTTCTGGATTTCATAAGAGGTGAAATGACATGACAATCAATAACAAACTGTCAAAGCCAATAGGATGCATGGTTGGAGTTTCTGATCTATGGGGTGTCACATGCCACCCAGGATCCCCCTTCTGCTACTTCCCTAGTTACAATGCAATCCAGCATATATCAGTTTGCTTCCAAGAGTCACTGGTATACAGTTGAAAAACTAAAAATACATCAAAAAGACATTCTTGCATGTTTTGGTCAAAATCTTTTCAATTAAGGATTTCCTTTTGGTTCAGAAACTTGGAAAATACATTAGTTAACCACCACATTTGATTCCTCTGAAACTGGTGGAATTATTGACCAGGTCTTAAATGGGTCCACTGCCTCCCCGAACCTCCATTTCAGTGCAAATGCGATATTTGTTTCTCTACATCACTATTTCTCCAGCAGAACTCTCCAAGCTCTTTTAAAAGCATACAAACAGACTCGTGTGCAATCTTTTTTAGCACACTCTATCCACATATTGCATCCCTTGGATCTTTGTGAGTGACCTGGAACTGCTGGAGCCTTTGATTTGCGGTTCACCTCAAACTGGGTGTGCAGCATATGGAATCAGGGACAAATAGAAGAGGAGATACAGAAGTGTAGGCCAGAATTTCCAATGCTTTAAGCTGTGGTCTCTGAGGTGGCAAGCCTCATTTGCTCTCTCAATGAAGGTTGTCTCCTGCTCCGGGCCTCATTGCTCTGATTCCTTATGGAGCTTAAAACCTGCTTTCCATTGTATGGTACACATGAGAGACTGAGAGAAAAAGAGGATATAGAGATTTGTTCATGTGTCTTTACTCTTAAAATACATAAACAATAAGCACAAGTTTAGTATAGTTTAGTAAGGCATTAATATAGTATAGTCTAATATACTGTATCTTTATATCTTGAAACCTAACCAGTTCTTCAGTGTGATTCTTTGGAGGAACTCCAGGTACTAGTTTGGTAATGGTATTCTTTTGGTTTTGGTTTGCATCTAACAGGCAAATGCAGATGGCACTTTGCACTTATCTGGAGGTTATTCTTAATATACAGTTTTAATTTGTCACTGAAGCAGGCTCTGTCTGATCCTCAGTATGAAACTCTCCTCTATATAGTCAGTGGGCATTTTGGAAACTTGGAAAAACTTTTGTCACAGTAGTTTGCACTTATTT
>JAOUQT010000027.1:7281309-7292635 GCA_025769995.1 Xyliphius kryptos | reverse complement strand
GTGTGGTTTTTAAGTGCATTGCATGGGTAGGGGTTACTTGCACCAATGTGATGCTTTGACTTTTTGGACAAATTAATCTTACGTTTCAAGGTTCAGTTTGTACACCACTAGTTGAGTCTCCCTGACCTAATCGTTGTGGGTCATGATTTGTAACCTGACAGCAGTTTAGTGTTCTTGTCTGTTTGGACTAAGGCCTAACATTTGCTTGTGTTGCAGTGATGGCTCTATGGGTTAGGGTCGTTGGTTTATTGATCAGAAGGTCAGAGTTCAAGCCCCAGGGGTACCAAGCTGCCACTGTTGAGTTTGGCCCTTAACCCTCTCTGCACCAGGGGCGCTATACTGCGGCTGTCCCTGCTCTCTGACCCCAATGTGTTAAGAAAACTATTTCGATATTCTATTCTTTTTCGTGATATCTTTGTGTTGCCATTTAACTTGTGCAATTGCATGGGTTCATTTTTATTACCCCTGTAGATCCTTGCAAAGCCAACATTTGCTTGTCTTCTAGTTTTACTCGCATCTTGGTGCGGATGTATGGAGAGAAATATTAAAGAATTAGAAATAGATTTAGAGACCACTAGTGATAGGTCCACTGGACATGCGGATCAGCTTGTTCTTCATTCCTGAGCCCCACTTTGAAAAGCAAACTTAGAGCCGGAAGTGTTTACTTTGGCCCAGCTTGTGGCAGATCGATGATCTGCAAAGTGGATTTGTTATTGCCTTGTTTGCCTTGGCAGCCCTTGAGAGCGTCACACTGATTGCTGCCCCAGATGTCTACAGTACGCACATACAATCATGTTCGCATACACACACCTACAGGAACGTATGGGTTTGGTTTTGGGTCACCATTTGATTTTGTTACTGTGGTCTTTTATCACTTTCCTCCGAAGATTTACCATTAGCTCGTTTTTACAGCTGGCGGGGTATCACTACGATTTCTTTTCTGTCATGATTGCTTCCTGTCTCTTAGTAGCACCTGGTGGAGAGTAATATAGAAGGTTTCGGCTTTTTAGTTTTATCTGTAACAGATTCTTCATCACCATTATCATCATTATCATAATTAAAATTTGTAACATTTGTTTTGTTTTTTTTATTTGAATGGCTTCCGTTCAAATTTTGCTAAGCAAAGAGTCTGTAACTTAATGAAGTTTATAAGTTCACATACGGCTAAAATCAAATAAAATGTTGAAGAAATTGAGATTAATTCAATTCACCCAGTCCATCGGGTTTCCTTGTCTTATGGCAAGACACAATTATAGTCCTTGTTTTCTTGCTATCTAAGGTGAGCTGGTCTGGGACCAAAAGATTTTTACCTCTGTTAGCACATTTTAAATGTTTATGCTGTTTGTCTTACACACTTGTTCTACTTAAATGGATCTAACCAGTGTAAATATGCAGGTAGCTATTAGCAGAAGATGCAGAGGAAAGAGTGAGGTGTAAAAGACAGACTCGCTGTGGCAAACCCTGATGAAGGCAGAGGCTGAAAGAAGAAGAATACCAATCCAGTGAAATGTATTTCTGTTAATTTGAAAATTAAGATTGATGTCCGTGTTTGTGTTTGCACCTGCTTTGTGTTTTAACAACAAAATATTCACAATAAATAATGTTTTATTGGATTAATTTAAGGATTATATTATTATCTTTATTGGTATTCAACAAATAATAGTAGTAGTAGTGATGACATCATAGTAGTTCTAATAAGTGGCAGATGAGGGGAGGATGAGAAAAGATATATTTTTAGCTAATATACACTCATTAGCCACTTTATTTGGTACACATATTCAATTGTTTATAAACACATACTGTATATCTAATCAGCCAATCACATGTCTGCAACTCAATGCAACTAGGCATGTAGAGGTGGTCAAAGCAACTTTCTGAAATGTAAACCGAGAATCAGAATGGGGAAGAAAGCTGATATAAGTGACTGAATAATGTGGCATGGTTGGTGGTGCCAGATGGGCCGGTCTGAGTATTTAACTACTGGGATTTGCACAAACAACCATTTCTAGGATTTACAGAGAATGGTTAGAAAAAAGAAAATATCCAGTGAAGGGCAGTTGTGTGGAGTAAAATGCCTTGTTGATGTGAGAGGTCGGAGGAGAACGCGCAGACTAGTTTGAGATGATAGAAAGGCAACAGTAACTCAAATAACCACTTGTTACTGCCAAGAAATGCAGAACACCATTTCTGTTGAAAGCATGCCATGAAGAATTAGGGCTGTTATGAATGCAAAAGGGGTCCAATATTTAACTTTAATGTGTACTTAATTAAGTGGCCGGTGAGTGTACAATAAATGCTTATTTTTAAAAAATCTACTATTTTCCTATTATTTGAGACTGTGGTGCTCATATGATGAAACCACTGAAAAAATACACTAAATGTTCGCTAGATTAGGAGAACCTGGCTAAGAATAGGTTGATCTAGAATTTTGATTTTTAATTACAGCAGACAGACATTTGAGAATGACTATCCTATATACACAAACCATGCCCACTGCAGTATCTCCAACAGTTCACATTTCTACTTAGAAGCTTATTTCTTTTACTAACCACATGTGTTTGGCCACTGTGTGACCTTTATCTATATGTTTGTTGATGGCTCCTCCACTCTTCATCTTGGGGTATGGCTGTGCTTCTTAATTATTTTCTGTTATGCATCGCCTAGGAGGAAGATAACGTTTCATGCCCCCACCACTGTCTGCCAAGAGTGAAAATATTATAATTTGTCTATAAAATTTTTATAAGTACACCTCTGCATAACACGGTATATCCTTATTAGTATTAAAGAAAATAAAAAGAAATACTGATCAACTTACAACAACGAATTACTTTATTAACATTGTTTTTTAGTATGTAACAGGTTTTTTTGCACCAAGCAATTTGGTACACCACCCTATATGATGCTAAGAGTGCCCGCTGGTTTACTGAAGTAGCATTCACAAAGCGGGACAATTGTTGGCAATATTTGGTTTTTCTCTGAAAACTGATTGTCTGCTTAAGTGTAACTGATTGGGGTGTAGTGTTTTTTAAATACACCTCAATTTATTTGGCTTCATGTTGCCCTCTGCCAACATTTTTAGACACGGTAAACATACCGGTCTTTCTTTGTCTCATACTGTAGTCACAGTGAAAGCAAGTGCTACATACGCTTTATCATATTTCCTTCTCTTAGCTTTCGGAACACTTACGTTGGTCTGATTATCTTTGTCTCTATCCGCATTTCTTTTCATCCCTGTTAAATATTTTTCCGTAGTGTCTGCTTGAAAGCTTGACATTTTTACAGCAGTAATTAAGGTTAAGTGCTTGTATCAAACGGTATAAACTTATAACCTTACCTTTACAGGCATAGATGAAAGACAGACCAGAAACATGAATGTGTTCTACATTTTTTAATGGCTGTGGCTTTCAAGTATACTGAACATGGTAGAAATGGACTAGTTGAAGATCAGGAATTAACCATTAGGTGTGTTCTTTACAAATGTCATCGAATTTATGAATTTCCCTCTGATATTAATGAAGTGATTGTGAAGTTATGTAGCTTTTACATTCTTAGCTTTTGCACAGCCTTAAAAAACTGCCTGCTCACCATTCAGAATGATCAATTCCATGTCTTAATTTATTTAGAAGTAGGTGGTTTAGCTTCAGCTAGATAAAGCAGTTTTTACATTTTTACATTTATACTATATATATATAAACTACTTCTCAGTTTTTGCAGAAAAATGCAAATTCAGATCACATCAAATCAGTCAAATATGGCACTTTTAAAACAATATGTTAATCTTCAATAATTCTTTTGGAATCTCTTTGCTTTAATCACTGCCTCAATGCGATGTGGAAGGGAGTTATGGAAGCCCAGATTTCCTTGATGCTTGCTGTCAGCTCTTCTTTTTTGTTAGGTCTAGTGGCCCTCATTTTCCTGTTGAGAATACCCCATAGATTCTCAATGGGGTTTAGGTCCGACGAGTTGGCCAGTCAAGCACTGTGATGGCATGGGCATCAAACCAGGCTTTGGTTCTTCTTGCGGCATGGGCAGAAGCCAGGTCCTGCTGGAGGATGAAATCTGCATCTCCATACAGATTCTCAGCAGAAGGAATCATGAAGACTTCTAAAACATTCTGAAAGTTTTTGCCGTGACCTTGGATTTAGGAAAGCAGAGTTTACCAACACCTGCACCGGACATTGAAACTGAAATCATGACGGACTGTGGATATTTCTCACCCGTCTTCCTACAAACCCTTGGACCTTGTTTCCCGAATGAAAGGCAAACTTTGCTTTCATTGGAAAAGAGGACCTTGGACCACTGGCCAATGTTCCAGCTCTTCTTCTCCTTGGCCCAGTTGAGACGCTTCCTACATTGGCTCAGGTTCAGAAGTGGCTTGACCCAAGGAACCTGACAGTTGTAGCCCATCTCTACAGTGCGGCAAAATTTTTTGTCAGTTCTCCTCTTCGGAAAGATGAGATAGATATGTACAAATTTCATCATAGCTTACACTTCAACTATTAGAGAAAAAAAATGAGAAAATAAGTATTTTGTCACCCACAAACAAGTGGGATATATGGCACTCACAGACCTGTAACTCTTCTTTAAGAAACTCTTCTGTTCTCTACTCGTTACCTGTATGAATAGCACCTGTTTGACCTTGTTATCTGTATAAAAGACACCTGTCCAAAGCCTCAAACAGTCAGACTCCAAACTCAACCATGTTCAAGATTAAAGAACTGTCAAAGGACACCAGGAAGAAAATTGTACATCTGCACCAGGCTGGGAAGTGTGAATCTACAATAGGCAGACAGGTTTGTGTGAATAATTCAACTGTTGTAATTGTAAGAAAATGGAAGACATACAAGACCATTGATTATCTCCCTTGATGGAACATGGCTGAGTCCAGGCTCCCCCAATGAAAACTCCCTGATACTAACCAGTGTTTACCAGGAGGACAGCACCAGGGCCTGACTTTTTTCTGATGCTGTTCTTTGCGTTTCCCTTTTCCAGTGTTTTATATTGCCTTTTAGTTCCTTCTCACCTAGTTCAACTGTCTCTGAGTTTCTTTTGATTTATCTGTGTGCTTCTGGTTCAGTGTTTTCAGTCCCAGTTCTTTCAATTTTGTCCGCTGTAGACTTTGAGGCTTGCACAGATCCAGCCGCAGCAGCCGATCCAGTCACAGGGTCCCCCGTTTCCTGCACCACTATTTCCCAAATTTGTCCGTTGGGGTTTTAGGGTTGGGTTTCTGTAAGCAGTCAGCTGCCCCGTCTCACTGCACCCAAAGCGCCTCATGACTGTGTCCAATTTTATGAACACAGTGTAACTCATGTAGTTTGAAATTTAGAGCCAGGTCAAAATTGCAGTTTAAAACCATATAGGTCTATTTTTTTGTATTTTTTTAGTACAGCTTGCATTTAATGAGGTGATCAGGCAAGTACAGAGGAAGTATTTGTAATAGAAACTTTTTTCACTGGCACACTCAGGGGTAACAACGGGACAGGTGAGCCCTCACACTGCTCTTCAACAGATTTTCAGCTTCCAGGATCGTCGTCAAAAACAGCACTATGACACTATTATCCTGGAAGCTGCACTGATGTTATTATAGCCCACAAGTTTCCCCAAAGTTAGGGAGCACTCCTCCACACTTCCACCTGAGACGTGTAATCCATTGCTGCCGAGCCCAAAACACGCCAACTGGATGGAAAATCTCTGCAGCTTCCCAAAAAACAAAAACTAATTAAATAATTTCATTTCACACTAAAGTGTAATTTTATATAAAACTAAACATGTAACACCGCACTCACAAACTCCTGCTCCAAACCACTCAGCTTCACGCGTCTCACTCATGCATGCGTGAAAGAGAGAAAGACAGATTTGCTGTCATTCCTAATCATTTCTTTTTTCCATTTGTCTTCCTTTTTCATATTTTTGCATATGGTCAGTGAAAAGAATGACAGAAAGAAAGAAAGCTTCTATAAAAAAAACAAACTACCAGATCATTTGCAAATTTTCTGTCAAGGTCTTCTGAGCTAAACATCTTATACGCTGTTGGTGCAAATCAGCCTCAAGGCATCAAACATATTCATGTCCACAAGGGAGCTTCTGAAGCTCTGTTGAAATCCATGGTTTGCTATAGTTGATTGTGTTGACAGAATATAAACAGCCAAATTCAGTTCCAGTGTCATAGATATAAACTCAGCCAACCATTAATCGTGCACAAGCAGGACACGTTATGTGCTAGCATGGCAAACGTAACTATCAGAAATCGGTCAAATGATAAATGACTATATGCAAGTTTCGCATGCATCTTTTTAACACTGTGTTCAGATTATCTTAAATGACATGAATAGGGTCAGATGTGTGTATACAAATGGACACTCTGGCACATGTGTTTGATAAACTCTACACACAAACTCGTGTTTATAGTGCTCATCAATGTATCCTGCTTGCCTTGTTTGTGGTCAGGAAGATTTATGGATCTATTCCTGACGAACATACACCATTCTGTTCCCAAAGTGGGTGGTAAGCACATTAACAGCTTGGTGTAAACACTGGGTTTCTTCGTTAGTGTTTGGCGTAAGTCCGGGAGTCTGGCTAAGCTTGAGGCAGCTTGATATTAATGTGGCCATGCTATACACTGTTTATACATGTCTTTACCACCCCATTCATAACACAGGATGTAGGAAAGGGGAGGTGTAAGGGATTCATTCATTTAAAATATTTGGAAGATGTTCAGTGCACCAAAATTCTCTGACATGATTTTGCTTAGACCTCTAAAGAAATTATTTTCATTTTGTTTAGGAAAAATGTATTATGCCCTTATTGTTTAGAGGATGGGTGGAACGGTGGCACAGTGGGTACTGTTGTCTGCTTACAGCGAGAAGGACCTGCTTTTGATCCCGGGGTATTTGCATATAGTTTGCAGGTTTCTCCCTGTGTTCACACAGGTTTCTCTGGGTGCTCCGGTTTCCTCCTGCATCCCAAAGACTTGCATAAATGACTGGTGGCTATTATTGTGTGAATATGTGTGACTGTGTTTGAATGTGTCCTAAGATGAAGGGGCATCTTATGTAATGTTGTTTCTGCCCTGTGCCCAGAGGTTCCGGGTGGGCTCCTGCTGGCCCACAACCCCTTGTAAAGTAATCAGAATATATTGAATATATGAATGAATGTTTAGAAGACTGATGGTCTCTTATAATTATGACACACACACAACATTTTGGACAGCTTTGTGGGAACAGTTTGGAACTGGCCACTCTTTCAACATGACTTTGCACCAGTAAGGTCCATAAAGACATGGATGACAGCATCTGGTGTAAATGAACTTGACTGGCCTGCACAGAGTCCTGACTGATAGAACATCTTTAGGATGAATTAGAGCAGAAACTCAGCCATTCTTACCAACATCAGTGTGTGACCTCACAAATGTGCTTCTAAAAGAATGGTCAAAAAATTCATATAAACATAATCCTGAACCTTGTGAATAGCTTTCCCAAAAGAGTTGAAGCTGCAAAGGGTGAACTGATGTCATATTGAGCCCTATGGGGTAGCTCATATGTGAGTCAAGGCAGGTGAGTGAATACTTTTGGAAATATAGTGTATATTCATTAATTTACTTACAAACTTTATCCTAGTTAGGTTTGCGGGGAAGCCGGTGCCTTGCTGGCAGTAAAGGACACAAGGCAGGAACAACACTTTACAGGGCGCCACTCCATCATAATGTACACACCAAGGACTTAGGCATTTTATTGGATTATGGGAGAAAAACGGAGCACCCGGAGGGAATCCACGTCGGCACTGAGTCCAAGAGCCACACAAATTCCATTTAGTAAGAATCCAAGATGCCCCACACAGAAATTGAAACAAATCTCCAACCATATTTGCATATGTTACACATTGCATATGTGTGTGTGCGCCCTATAGATTGTCACCCTGTCTAAGGTTGTTCCTGCTCTTATGCCCAGAGTTGCCGGCTGGACACTGGTTTCCCTGTGACCCTAAAACTAGGATTAAGCAGGTATAGAGAATGAATGAAATGAATTTTTGGATCTTATGCATTTTACTGGTGTAAAAATATTTCTTACTGAGTTTTAAAACTCTTAAGTTCCAAGAGTATGGCCATAAGCTATTTCGGAGTTCACTAGGACACAAACTTGTTTTAAACTTTTTTCCAAATATTTTGGTTCCAGAGCTGGATATTTTCTGTGGAAATTTCAGCACACAGAGATAAACCCCAGAAGTTTATTCATAATTAAATACATATGAGTAGATTAGCAGAGCATAATGAAGTATATCAAAAATCAGAAAGGAGACTTGACTGTCACATTTGAGAACTATCAGCCTTCTCTAGGGCCTTCACTGAAATATGGGTTCTTCAAAAATCCTTTGTATGCTTAATGGTTCTAGATTTGTTTTATTTGGAACCTTGAATGAAGGAAAATGACTGTGTTTTGCACACGTCTGTTTCTTTACAAGCATGACTGGAAGCTATTTTACCAGGGCACAAACATGTTTTAAAAGGTCTCCTAAACATTTTTGTTGTGAATGTGCCGATTAAATCTCTGTGGAAATTTCAGCACTGTGAGATAAGCCTCAGCTTTTTGGCCAGCAGCTGCATGAGCCATAATCTCTTGCACACTCTTTTCCATTTTTCAGAATGATAACAAAACAGTTATACTTGCAGAGCCCGAAAACACAGAGTAGTGTCATTCTATATGCATGCAAGGATTAGGACCATGTCCATTCGTTTCTCTTTCTCTAACTCAATCTGGCATTCTTATTTGCTCTTTTCCTGTGAATTCTAAAGAGGCTTTATTAATTCCTCATGCCATTTTAAAAGCTGGGTTGGAAAACATCAGCATGCAGACTGTCAGACAGTTGAAGAACGGTGTGCATAACATTTTGTTCCACAGTAGAAGCCTTTATTTTGTCTGAGATTTGACCATTTGTTGTCTTTCCGCAAGTTTATTCATTCATTAAATTATTCATTCATTATCTTCTGCTTAATCCACAAAGTTGCACGGGCCAACTGGTGCCCACCCAGCACTTCAGCGCAAGGGCATGAACAACACTAGACAGAGCATGTCATTGGAATGAGGGAGGAAACCGGAGCACTGCTAGAAAACACAGGGAGGAAATGCTAACTACAACGTGTTAACCTGCCGACTGTGAGGCTGAATGCATAATTTACCCACTATTGCTAAACAAAATCACTTAGGTTACTTTTAGACAGATAGCTGGAGCCCAGAGTTGTACTACCAGTGTTACAAAAACGGCTAAACTTGTGGGTAGCCAGCCATGACCTCTGTTGATCTGAAAGGTGATCAGTGAAATAGCAAGGTGAGCTAGCAGAATTGATGCAGTGATCAAGGGTTGATCTGCATATTGAGGATGTTCACCACCTTGTGGAGTCTCTTCCCCAATGTCTACTTGCTGTATGAAACAAATGTAGCCAGATGTTTCTAATCCAGTCTCTTTTTTAGGTTATTTAGGTCATTCTATTAGATACAGTACTTAGACACGTGTGTCTTAATTCTCCACTTTGATGGTCATATTTGGTTAGATGGGTTTATGACATGTGTCTTTTAACCAGTTAAAGCATGGTTACCGTGTTTTCCACCAGTGTGGAATGAGTGTTAACTATAAGCTAACACCCCCCACATATATCCATTCACACCAAGCAAATATTTTTGGCCCTTTTCAATAGCTAATGCAATGTATTGATTAATACAATGCAATGTATTAATTACAGTAGTAGACAGTCTACATTCTTGAAGACTAGATTTATAGTATTTGTTATATGAATTCCATACAAGTATCTGACTGAAATTTATATCAAAAAACCCTTGTCATTCCTCCAAGAGAAGACTGAAAAATCAAGTAAATTAGAATATGAAAGTATGAGATCCCCATCATTCCCTCGTATGGATGCAGGCCTCAGTGTCATGACTGACCTGTGTATTAGGAGCTGTCAGAGACTCCGACGTGTTGCTGAAGGAATACAGAGTCCAGGCGCAGGGTGAGATAGCCACTGGGCTCCACATCAAAGCCTACCCTGATAACCTCCATAGCTTTTCATGCAGGAGGTATCTGTACACTGAGTAACTTGCCCTACTCCCCCAACATCCGAAGCCTGTACACTGCTATCTCTACATGTCTGTTTGGACTTTGTGAATTCTATAGAGCAGATGACTTCCTTCTTTCTTTTTCTTTCTCATTATTTTTCCTCTTTTTTATCATACCAGAGCTAAGAATGACCTTTATAAGTATCGCAGCAGGAACAGTGAGGAATGTCAGGCATAGAGATCTCAGATTCTGCAGACATCAGTAGATGGATTATTGTAATTAACAGTTTATTGAT
The DNA here is from genome assembly GCA_025769995.1 of Xyliphius kryptos. NCBI lineage: Eukaryota > Metazoa > Chordata > Actinopteri > Siluriformes > Aspredinidae > Xyliphius > Xyliphius kryptos. The sequence continues at coordinate 7,282,293 of JAOUQT010000027.1, read as the reverse complement.
AAAGTTTCCTCACAGTTAACACAGTTAGGTGAAGATGTTACGTATCATTTTCTTTTACTAATATAAAAGCTTATATATATATAAGCTTAAAAAGATTATATTATTATTTAATACTGTATATTCACTATTCATATGTTTATATGTGTGGAATATTTGAATAGATTAATAAATGTCAGTGAATAAAAAGTATTCAGCCAATAGTATATAGTATGATTGTTAAATCCAATATGTCCAAGACAAACAAATTTGTACAAATTACTGAATGATCTTTACCAGTCTTTGAGCAAGACAATGGTGGCAGAGTGGGCAGCTTTGTGCCCTCACTGCAAGAAGGTAGTTAATTAGTTTCATTAGTAATTCTTCATTGATTATTGAGGCATAATATCTCACTAACACAATTCAAAGTACCCCCAACCGCAAGCTTGCTTAATTCCAATCTTACATAAATCCCAATATTCTGCAATCACTTGCCATCACTTCATATGAATTATGCATTCATGAGTCAGAAGAGAATGATTTTACGTTTCCAAATGTTACTTTTCCAACAAAATTAAATCAATCAACAATTTGTTCTAGGGCGGAACACTGTCGCAGTCACAGCAAGAAGATCTGGGTAATTTCGACTTTGTATAAATGTGTAGGTGTGCACCCTATGATGGATTGGCGCTCTGTCTAGGGTTGTTCCTGCCCTAGAGCCCAGAGTTGCTGGGTGGGCACTGGCTTTCCCATGACACTAAAACAAGGATTATGCCAGTATAGAAAATTAATGAATGAATGAACTCATTTTTCTAAGTCTGTCAACAAAGCAACATACAGGTGCTGGTCATAAAATTAGAATATCAGCAAAAAGTTGATTTATTTCTGTAATTCTATTCAGAAAGTGAAACTTGTATATTATACACATTCGTTACACACAGACTGATATATTTCAAGTGTTTATTTATTTTTATTTGATGATTATAACTGACAACTAATAAAAAACCC
>JAOUQT010000027.1:7252365-7262408 GCA_025769995.1 Xyliphius kryptos | reverse complement strand
ATCAGCGATTATGCTGCTGTTGCTGATATGATGCTGATGATGATTTCAATACCCACTGCCCACTGGTCAGGCTGCAGTAGGTTAACCCTAAATATTATTTTAATAATTAAAGGAGCTATGTATACAAAGGTGCTAACGGTGCTGTAACGGTGCTAATGATGACGATGAGGAGGATGTTATTACAATATAGACGATTCGTCGAACACTGGATTTACTTATTAAAGCAGCGGTGTGAAAACTCAGTGAGATGGTGCAACAGTGTGTAGGTGCTAGAAGGAAATGCACGAGTAAAGCCGCATTGCCGCAAACATGTGGACGGTGGTTTTGATCGAACCCCCGTGGCATTTATTTTTAAAGCAATCACTCGGCAAGCTTTCCTCGCTAAATTGCACTTAAGGGGCCACTGACTGCAAACACTTTTGGGATCTAACAGTTTCCTTTCCTGCCTCAGGATAATGAGATCCAAAAAGACGCAAAGGTCGTCATACAAGGGGCCCACGGAATTCCTAATGAAAGAACCTGGCCGAGATCGCTGCTCTAATGTTTCCATCTCTTTTTTTTAATTTTTAAATCGAATCTATATTATGTATAAGAATAGACAATACGTTAAAGAGGGCATATGGGATGAACCTATAGCAAACACGAAAGCCTGAAAATACAAAACTCAATTTATTATCAATTTATTAACAATGTATTATTATTATTATTATTATTATTTACACATCTGCAATGATTATTAAAATATATAATAACACGGAAAATTCTGTGGTATTACAGGTTGGGGCCAATCCAATATTTTCTTCTTCTTCCTCTTCTGATTCTTTTTTTATATCATCATCTTCTTTTTACTATTTTTATTTTTTTCTTCATTTTCCTTTCTTTTTCTATTATTATTATTATTATTATTATTATTATTATTATTATTAATATTATTATTATTATTTGTATTATTTACACAGCTTTTTTTACAAGGAAATATTTAGTGTTATTACAGGTTAATTAGGGGGCATCAAAAACATGTTCTTTTTACTTTTCTCATCATCATCTTTATTATTATAATTTTTACTATTATTGTTCCCTTTTCCTTCATTTTTATTTATTTTCTATTATTATTATCATCATTATCATCATTATCATCATCATCATCATCAGTCAATAATTTAGCAATTTTTACGAACCTGTTCTGAAGATATTTCATGAAATAAAAGCAAAAAAAAATTAAATAAATAATTAGCTGTTAACCAAATATTACAGGAACCAAATGATTCCTCCTAATTTCATATTAATAATCATTTTATTCATGATACAGAGTAGCGTCTCCATGAACTGGTCAGTTTTGCTGAAGACGCTGTCTAATGGTGTTTACAGATTTACAGTTTATTATTGAAAAATAACGTAGCTTAATTTTCACCATATATGCTCACAGCAACAAATTTCATTACTATATGCATCACAGCAACACATTTGAACTTTGTTCATTCTAACCTTTACTTAATAGCTCTAACAAAACCCAATCCTGTCTTTCAGACTATTCTAAACTCGATGCATAAATATCAACCCAGGTTTCATATTGTTCGGGCCAACGACATCCTGAAGCTGCCCTACAGTACCTTCAGGTCCTATGTGTTTCCAGAAACGGATTTCATAGCCGTCACTGCCTATCAGAATGACAAGGTGAGTCCCAGTTAGTAATTATTATTTTTTTATATTATAGCATACAAAACTCTGTTTATTTATCATTTGTATTTGGCATATTAACAGAATAATAACAATAACAGGCTTAAAAGGCTATACTCCAATCATACATTTCTTTTATTACCCTAAGACAGACAGATATTTTGATAGGTAGATAGATGGTGAGATAGCCAGAATCATTCACCATAGATGCTTTATACAACAATAAAAAAAAAATCTGTATAATTATAATAGGAGACTAACTGATTTTCAAGCAGTTTATAAACAGGTGACTTACTTTAAAATGTGTTTATTGATTGCATTAAAAATTCTGAGTCAGATGAATTTTAGGTTATAAAACAGTATTTTGTCTGAGTTTCTTTAAACTTAATATATTACTTGAAAAAAAAAACATTTTGTCTTCAAATTGGATACTTTATAAGTAAATTAGTTGCATTGTTTACACTGCAGTACCCTAAAAATTATTACTTGAGTAAGTTAACTCCTTAGACTCAAAATTTTGAGTATATTCACGTAATAATAGTAAGTTAACACTGACTTTTATTTAAAGTAATATTTATAAGTAAACACTAAACACTGAGTGCATCCTGCGGATACTTACTTTCATAATTAAACTAGCTGCAAGTATTTACTGTGCACGAGGAACTGAATCTGTTAGTCGACTCATATACTCTATTTCTGTAAATCAAAACAAAAGTGTTATTTTTAATTAATTCATTCATTCATTCATTCATTCATTTATTCATTCATTATCATCCATGCCACAAGGGGTTATGGGCAAACACAGTGGGGAATAATGCAAAATCCACACAGAACGTTGTCCTACCCAGGGTTTGTTGCTGGGCCCTATTTTTTGTGTGGTGGCAGCACTACCCACTGCACCACTGTTCAGTATTATTCACCAAATAGAAAATACAATGTGCTTAATTACTCCATAGATTACCCAGCTGAAAATCGACCACAACCCTTTCGCCAAAGGATTCAGGGACACAGGAAATGGCAGAAGAGAAAAAAGGTATTCCCTTGCACGCATACTGTAGTTATGCTTTCTACTAAATATGCTATTATTATGGATTATGGATTATGGTGGTAATTATTTACATTTTACATTTTTTCATGCTGTGTGCAGGAAGCAGTTGAGTCTGCCTGCACTGCGGGTGTATGACGAGGTGTGTGTGAAAGGAGATGGAGCCGAATCTGATGCTTCATCCTGCGAAGCTGCGAGTACCAGAGAGACACTTCACTCTCCTTTAGAATCTGCAGCGAGCCCCATCAAATTCAACCTGCCCAGTCGAGGTGTGTATGCACGTAGCATTTAATTTTTTTCAATAAATTTTTAATATATTGTATTAAATAATTTTCTATTGGTTGATTTATTATTATCTTTTCAAGACATAACTATTATTTTAATGATTAACTCACTCTTTTTGCTTTATTTTTGTACTATTTTTTATTATTGTTTCATATATACAGCTTTTATATCTACTTTTATTAATTTCATTTTTATATACACTTACCGGATACTTTGTTAGGTACACCTGTTTAATTGCATGTTAACACAAATATCTAATATCTAATAAATATCACTCTAATCTACTCACATCGATATAACTCAATGCATTTAGGCATCTTGAGGTGGTCAAGACAACTTGCTGAGTGCTAACCGAGCATTAGAATAGGAAAGGTGATTTGAGTGAATATGAACACGATCTTCTGGGATTTTTATGCACAACCATATCTAGGGCATGAAGAGAATGGTCCAAAAAAGTGAAAAGAACCAGTGAGTGACACAAAAATAACTTGTTGATGTGAGAGAACAGAGGAGAACGGGCAAACTGTTTCGAAATGATAGAAAGGCAACAGTAACTCGAATAACCATATGTTACAACCAAGGAATGCAAAATACCATCTCTGTTGAAAGTATTCTATGATGAAAAATGGGGGTCCAAACGTTTTCAGCAAGGTGTACCTAATAAAGTGCCTGGTCAGTGTATATATTATTATATAAATGTAATTATTTATACACATGCTATTTGTTGTCCATTCATTCATTCTCTCTTCTATCCAGCTATTGGAACTGCTTTAACTGTGAAATAAATTAAACAAACCACTTACATTTTATAAATGTTAACATTTTACGAACACAATCCAACATATTCCGCTATTAGAGTCATTTTATTTATTATGTGTTTACAATGTGTGCACGTATTAATAGTTGTTCCATTGTGCGTACTTCCATGTCCAGAACACATTTTATTACAATTTCCAAGTTCAACAGCTTGTATAAATAAGCATGCGTCTTATACCAATTATATTGCAAAACCATTCATATAAAGTTATGAGTCAAATAACTCTGCAAATCACACAGTAAATATAATGGCTCTGATAACGGATTGTTTACAACAGGGATTCAGTCACACAATACAAAGTATTAAACGTCATTAAATGGATTGTGGGGCTGCAGGGTGGAGCAGTGGATAGTGCCGTCGCCTCATAGCAAGAATATCTCAACTCGGAAATTTTCTGTGTGGAGTTTCCTCCCGCATTTCAAAGACATGCATGATAGGTTAATTGGTGTCTCTTAATCGCCTGTTAGTCTGGGTTAAGGTGTGTGTGATTGTGTGTGTGCTTCCTATGATGGATAGGTGCCCTGCCCTCATGCCCAAAGTTACTGGGTGGGCACCGACTTGCCCGAAACTAGGATTAAGCGGGTATAGATAATGAAAGAATAAATGAATGAATAAATGGATTTTGCCTTGAATTACATAAAACCAGCATTTAAATTACAATCTGTATTACAATTTTTTAAATAGTTTTGAAGAGAACTATAACCAGCACCAATTTTTTTACAATGAATTAAGACGTTTCTTGTGGCAATGTTTTCTGATTCTTTCACAAATAAACTAAACCGGGTGGTTTATAAAATTTGGGCTGCAAGAACAGTTAGCAATTATGGACATTTTGGGACTACTGTATGTTTGATGACAATCTATACAAGTCCACTAATATTGTATAAACAACCAGACGTCCTTGTACAATTTTGAGAAGCTGGTTGCATCCGTGTAGGTTTATGGTTTTCAGTCATCAAATTAGTCCTTCTTATATCCTCAGAAACCCTGAAGCCTTAGAAAAATACAGAAATTGTTGAGAGGATTAGGGTGGGTGAGAAAGAAGGAAGCCTGTATAAATGGTATAAATTTTTCAACTGTGCATGCCAATTGTTTTTTATTCTTTTAATTTCTATTGTTAAATATAGCTTCTTCAGTCAAATACTAAGCTATCGGTTGTATTTAAAAATGTTATTACTATTTGAAAATAAAGGTAAGAAAAAAGCAAATCCTTTGTAGAACCCCTGGCTAAAAATACTTCCAAACTTTTGTTTAAATTAAGTACAGGGAAAATTGTCTGTGTAAAAGTCAACCCGTACTTGCTTCAGCAGCTCCACTCGAGTTTGGGGCTCGCCTCTCAGATCACCCAAACAGAGCCTCCTGCTTTGCAGGCTTTGATGATGTTTGTTGATTGTTTCTTCACCCTTGGTACAAGCATGATACTGTAGTAGATGAATATCTCAAAAGTGTAGGCATTGCTTAACCACTCGCAGCACACTTTTGGGCGCAGACTATCTGTCCACAGACATTTAGACACCTTATATGAGATCTGATTGTAATCATATATTGGGGCAATTTATAAGTGATTAAATTACACCTGCCAGGTGTTCTTAATCCAGTGATCTTTCAGTGTATATCTTTATATAATCGCACAGGTCTTTATTAAGTTTCCTCTAAAGAAAGTCATAATTTTTCTCATTATAATGTTATAGGTGAGAAGCATTCCACTGAGAGTGATCAGGAGTTTGAGCAACAGGAACAAATATCTGTGAGCAGTCCTGATCCACAAGCATCGTCTCCTTTCAAGCCAAGTATTGATGAAAAGATCAAGGACAGATCTGAGCTTGAAAAGAAAGAGGACTATGCCGACTCAGGTAGAGAAAGTGACTCTGCTTTCAGCATCCAAAACCCAGGGAAGGACAAATCTGACAGAGGGAACCCCAAAGAATCAGAACCGTCGAGGAAGGAAGCCAAGGACCGCTTTAACCCACTTCTGATCCAGACAGAGAGCCCAACTTCCTTCAGTGCCAGCCACCTTCAGAGTCTGGCACTATCCGGTCTGCATGGCCAGACTTTATTTAATCCACTGAGTGCAGCAGGGCATCCATTACTGTTTCACCCAAACCAGTTTGCCATGGCACCAGGGGCCTTCTCGACCATGGGCATGGGGCATTTATTGGCATCAATGTCAGGGGCAAGCGCCCTGGAAAATGGAGGCTTGTCACCTCAGGGCGCCGGTTCACCCGGATCTTTCCCGTTTCACCTTTCGCAACATATGCTTGCAACTCAGGTAGGAAATGTTCATATGTAACTGTTGCTACAGTATGTTCTTTTTTGGAAATAGCTTAATTCAACTAGTATAGGTTACTGGTTTAAAGAGATCATTTAAATGCCATGTTTGTGGAATATATTGCCATTATTAATGTCTTTATATTTTATAGTAATTTGTAACAGACTTTATTTTTGGGTTATTTGACTGTAGCAGATGTAGCATACTTAATTTCTGCTACATAGTATAGTGAGTTATATTTTGCACTATACAAAATACAGTATTGATATTAGGCAAATAATAGTAGAAGATTATAAATATATATATCATTATTTTTTATGTAGATATTTCCCATTTATTCTTATTTATAAACTTCATCATGTTGATCATTTTAAATGAATTTTTATGTTGTGTATTAACAAAAAATAAAAATAATAATATGTAACTTATATGCATATTATTTAAATTAATATATTTATACGAATAAAGCCTGTTGACGTGCGGACCACATGTATTTTTTTATTCATACATGCATTGAGTCATTGACAAATATTTATACTTGTTTTTGTAAAATGCAATGTCTTATTTTTTTCTTTTTATCATTAAAGAAGAGATAATAATAATAATAATAATAATAATAATAGTGTTTTCTCTCTCTTTCTGCAGGGTATCTCCATGCCGCCCTTCGGCAGTCTACTCCCGTATCCCTACACATACATGGCGGCTGCGGCGGCGGCGGCTGCAGCTGCTTCGTCTCTACCTGCCGGCGGTGTGACTTCGTGTCTAAGCCGCAGCGCTTTCCTCAGCGGCTCCCGACATAGGCTGCGCTTCAACCCCTACCAGATCCCGCCGAGCTCCAGCCTTTCCGGTGCAGATCACGCAGACTCGCCTTCAGGTTCCTCCTCCAAACAAGGCAGCAGAGAGGGCAGTCCCGCACCCGGACCGCACGGATCCACCCAGACGCCTGTCAGTGAGACGATGAACGAACTGCAGAGCATACAGAGACTCGTAAGCGGGCTGGAGAAACCGCGGGACGAGCCGTCGGTTCGAGAGTCGCCGAAATGAAATGACGTGTTACGAATCGAGACGTGAGGAAAAACGCATTTCGGTGATCGCCTTTATCCGGAAAGGAGGCGTACAAAACGCAAACACCCAGTGAACTTTAAAAGAGGTCCCGGTTACAATTCTGGTCAAGGCTGGGCATTAAACTGACCCTTCACACAGTGATGTACAGTACATAAGTGGATGATCACCTTTTTACATGCAACATGGACGTTTTCTGAATTATTTATATGTAATATTCACAAGATCAAAATAACTATGTAAATAAGCTGAATGGATTTCAGAAGATGGCGATTTAATTTATTTAAACTGTACATTGGAGTGTAAATAATATCTAGGTTGCAATTCGTTACGTTTATATTTGCCCCAATTACCTGAGTGTATAGGATATTATCTCTAGCGCTTGTTTGTATGGAGCCCCAGTATATGTATATGTTTGCGTGTATGTGTGTGTGTGGAAATGTCCTTATATAGTTGTGAGGATCGATTCTTGAAAATTCACCAGCACTGTGATGTCATTTGGTGTTGTGAGGACATTTTGTCTCGGCCTCACGATGAAAATATTTATTTTTTCAATTTTAACAATTTAAAAATGCAAAGATTCGTTTTCATTCATGATGTTAAGTTTAGGTTTAGGGTAACTGCTAGCATTAATGAGGTACATTTATAATTAAGTCTATGGGTTGTCCTTGCAACTATAGTAATACCAACATGTGTGTGTATATAGTTGTAAGGACCAATTCTTAACTGAAGCGGCGAAATGGCATTCTTGAATACTACGTACTAGTCTGGAGCGAGTATGTAGCGTATCCCTCAACTGCAATCCGCCATCTTGCCAAACGTTGACCTGTGGCGGTGGCAGGTGAATTATGGTATATTTCCGGTCCGTAGAGTATCCATCCCAAGCAATCTCTCTCAACCCCAGTACGATATCTAAGAACTTGTCGCTTACTACGTACTCGGACATACTACATTGTGCCGTATACTAGATTTCCATACTAACTAGTAAAAAAGTACGCCATGTCGGACGGCGTTCAATACTTCTTTTAGTATTTTACAAAAAGGAAAAAATATGTAAACGAGTTAGGCTACTGTGAGATAAAGGTTATGTTTAAAATTACTTAGCTGCATTAATAATCATGTCAACGGATGGTCCTCACATGTATATAAAGACACGAATCTCTGTGTGAGTGCGCGCGCGTGTTTTTGCCTGCAAAGGCTACATTAATACGTGGTGTTGAGTTGCGTTTCTTTTTACATACAGCGATGCACTAACGGGGAAATCTCAGGTTTCTTTCTTTATTTCTTTTTCTTTAGTTAAAATAAATAAATAAAAAAAATAGTTCGTCTGATAAGGTTTGGACATCCTCGGGTAAACCACAGTTTGTTTTTGTTGCATTTCAATAAAAAAGGAAGGTGTTGCACACTTCTGTTGTCATGCGCATTGTTTGTTCACAGGTGGGACTGATTAGAATATTTAAGTCGGATATGACGTGGCAGACGATTATTGGTCAGTGGAAGGGCTACTGAGAGGGCACCTGAAATATTGTTAGGCTCCAGATGTTAATTTTGCACAATAGTAATAATGAAACAATCACTACTGACCAATGACAGTATGGAGCAGAATTTCACAGAACAATCACTGGATTAAGAACACATGGTCGGTGGAATATGATCACTGTTGATAAATGGTGGCTGTGTAAAGCTCGGCTCTAATATTGATCTTTCCACTTCAGAGCGGAAGGCAATATTTATTAGCTTTGGCTGCAATTCAGTATGTAACATTGTTGCAAAGAAGCTTTACAGAAAAACAATAAAATTCAGGATATAATCATGAAGTTTATACACGTTATTATTTTATCCCTAATTCTGTGTGGAGTTTGCATGTTCTCGTGTTAGCGTGGGTTTTCTCCGGGTGCTCCGGTTTCCTCCCACAGGCCAAAGACATGCACGCTAGGTAAATTAGAAATGCTAAATTGTCATTCTAGATGAATTTGTAGAAGCTAAAGGTTGAGGGTTGCGTCAGTAAGGGCATCCGGCGTAAAACATGTGCCAGAGCCAAATGCGAGGGACTCGCTGTGGCGACCCCTGGTGACAGGGAAAAAGCCGAAAGATGAAAAAAATGGGATAAAAATACGGATGTTTTTAAGAATATATAAACCATTAACAGTTGTTACATTTTTATTAGCCTGACTGTAGGATGAGAGACTTACCCAAATGTTAGATGTTCCCATGCAATGAATAAATCGAAGAAGAGCTTAAAGTTGTTTAAGTTGACATTCACAGTGTCTGAATAAAACGAAGTGGTAAGGTAAAAGAAAAAATGCCATTACCGACGTAAAGTATGAATGAAAAAAAAAACATAGTTTTCTCTAACTAAGAACCTTAAAAAGCTGCTTTATCTACAAGCCATCACTGGAGTTTGTGTGTGCTAGTGGTATATAAATTTCTACCATTGAAGAACCAGGCCATTTCCCACTGACCTGACTTGTCAGATGGACAATCTGACTAGATGTTGCTATCTGCAGTCCTGTTTCGCCATTCACACTTTTCTGCCATCATGTACCATGTAAACAAAACCCTCATTAATAACGTGTGCAGTAGTACAGCAGGCAAGTTTGTGTTCAGTGCCTCTTTTGAGAAATGGATAAGAAAAGGAAAAGTGGTGCGGAAGGGGAAGACTAAAAAGAGGAAAGCTCTCAAGAAGAAGAAGCTTTCAAGTGCTACATTAGACTACTGACTCTAGTCTGTAACAACTTTTTTATTAACTTAGGTCAGGTTAACATAGCTATAACTACAGGGGTTAGACAATGAAACTGAAACACCTGGTTTAGACCACAATAATTTATTAGTAGGGTGTAGGGCCTCCTTTTGCGGCCAATACAGCGTCAATTCATCTTGGGAATGAC
>JAOUQT010000027.1:7154428-7164967 GCA_025769995.1 Xyliphius kryptos | reverse complement strand
ACTATAGCCTTACGTTTTTGCAAAATATAAGCCCTACTATAGCCTTATATTTTGCAAAAACGTAAGGCTATAGTAAGGCGTTTTTTTTTTTTTTAAGAAAAACGAATTATTAACGCGTTATTTTAAGCAAAAACATAAGGCTACGTTTTTTTGCAAAAACGTAAGGCTATATAGTAAGGCGTTTTTTTGCAAAAAAACGCCTTACTATAGCCTTACGTTTTTGCAAAAACAAAAACTACTTTTGTTTTTCGCATAAAAAAAATAAAACCCCTTACTATAGCCTTACGTTTTTGGTCAAAAAAAATACTTTCTTTTTCCGCAAAAAAACGCCTTACGTTTTTGCAAAAAAAAAAAATTACTTTAGTTTTTCGTTAAAAAAAACGCCTCATCATAGCCTTATGTTTTTGCAAAAAATAAGCCTTGCTATAGCCTCTTTTTTGCTCAAAACAATTACTTTCAAGTATTTAACAAGTATTCAATTATTAAAGTATTTAATTTCAACAAGTATTTTGCAAAAAAAACGCCCTACTATGGCCTTATGTTTTTGCTTAAATTAGCGCCTTACTATAGCTTACTACGTTTTTGGTCAAAGAAATGACTTTTGTTTTTCGCAAAAAAAACACCTTACCTTAGCCTTACGATTTTGCAGAAAACGCCTTACTATAGCCCCTTGATTTTGGTCAAAGAAATGACTTTCGTTTTTCGCAAAAAAAATAACCTTACTATAGTCTTTCGTTAAAAAAAACGCCTTACTATAGCTTTACGTTTTTGATTAAAATAATGCCTTACTATATAGCCTTACGTTTTTGCAAAAATATTACTTTTGTTTTTAGCAATAAAAAAAAACTGATGTATTTACTCCAAAAAGCGCCTTACGTATTTGTGCCCCTCACCCTACAGCTTGAGTCATTTACACGCAACTTATTTCATCAGTAATATCAGAGAAACCACTAGGTGTCTTTTAAAAAACAGTCTTTATACAATCATGTTTTCAGACTTTTTCCCAAAGCTGTGGTGTTTTCATTTGTAAGCCAAATCACAAAGCAGGCCTTTGGCACAGTGCCGGATGCCCACGCCTCCTCATAAGGGTGAAGTGAAGGAGGCCGATGGCTTGAGCAGCATTAAGTCCAATCAGAATGATCCATCTAAAGCCCCAATTAATCTCCTCCCTGGCACGCGCAGATAGCCCGGCGCCATGCTGTTTCCTAATTAAAAGCATACGGATTAAGCGTGATTAATAAAGCCTCTTAAATGTTCCCACTGACCAAGTGCTTTTTTTATGTACCTCCCTTTAACCAGGTGGCATTCCCTGATCTGGCTGTGTTCCAAAATGACATGTAGGGCTTTTGTTTTATTCACATTCTGAAAATGGTTTCAATGTTTGTCGCAGGCATATTTATGGGACAGTAATGAGGATGTGGTGGAGTGGTTGGAGAAGCAGCTGATGGAGGAGGAAGGGGCTCGGTCGGTCCTCTTCGAGAACATCAAGTACATCCGTAGAGACCACATTCTCAAACAGATCCGAAGGTAAAGACTGCATACTACTCGGGCCTAAAAATAACTGAATCAGACTGATGGTAATTACATTTTGTCCACTTCGATTTATAATGTCTCCCTCAGTTGCATTCATTTATCTTCTTCTGCTTATTTTTTTCTGTCTCGGGCGCTGGGCAGATACACCCAGGACATGGTGCCAATCTATAGCTGGGCACACACTCACACTATACAGGGCATTTTAGAGCACTCAACTTACCTTGAATCCATGTTTTTGGTATGGGGGAGGAAACCAAAGAACCTGTAAAGTAAAGGACTACATATATAGATTACCTTAATGTCTGTTTTCCTGTACGCAGCAGGTCCTTTGGGAATGTTATCTAAAGGCTGGCTGTTTAAACCGATCAGTTCCATCCAAGGATGCCAGGGGGCGCCCCTGAGCAAATCTTAATTTTTATTTCTCTATGGGTATCACTGAGCACTCACTCACTCACATCCTCCAAATGACCTCCTTCCATCCATTATCTTCTGCTTCTTCTACTAGGGTCGTGGTGGGGTTCTTCATGCCCATCCAGGGGAGAACATCTCGGGCGCTGGGCAGATACAGACTCACTCGTACATCAACACACACGAACACACACTATGGGGCAATCTAGAGCATTCAGTTTACCTGGAATCCATGTTTTGGACTGTGGGAGGAAACCGGAGAACCCGGAGAAAACCCACGCGGACGCGGAAACTCCACCCAGATTAGAATTCAAACCCGATCTCCAGCGCTAAGAGGCGAACATGCTAACCCGTATAGCATATGGGTCCGTTAGATAAGAAGCTCATGTTGTTATTAAATGTGTTAAATACGCATCAGCATGAAATCCAAACGTCCCTCTCTGTTCTTTAGTCTGGTGCAGGCAAACCCCGAGGTGGCCATGGACTCCATCGTGCACATGACGCAGCACATCTCCCCCACTCAGCGAGCCGAAGTGGTGCGCGTTCTGTCCCCCATGGACACACCGAACCCCTCCTGAGAACCGACGTTGGAAGTTGAAGCGGTCGTAAGAGGAGCCAGACGGGCTCTGCTGCCTATTGGCTATGATCCTGGACTGAAGAGCCAATCGGTTTACTGGCTGCGATTAACCGAATTCTGTGAAATGTACGAAGAAAGCAGTGACCAATATGTTGTGTGCACAGTATTGTTGATAAAAAAAAAGAAAATAATATGGAGTTTTACTTTCATCATACAGAAACGCACATGTACAAAAAAAAACAAAAGATATGATTTGTTTTCGTTTGTTTACGCTGCGTAAAGTTATTTAGCTTGCACATGATTTAAACTTACCTGAGTTGTGTTCGGACGAGTGTGTTGATGCAAAACCAACCTCGGCAGTGCATCATCGGGCAAAAATACTTCCAAAGGTGCTAAATAAGTATTAGCCACTGACACGAGCCAGTACAATCATTACACAACTAGCAAACAACACTTTATAGACCATAAAGTACGAGTTGGGTAATAGGAAAGAAAGTCTTAAATGACAAACGTTACCAAATGTTAAGATAAAGTGCCAGTGGACAGTTTGGACACACCCCCTTTTTGCTCTATGTTATCTGATCCACTTTCCGTAAAGATGGACTTTGTAGTTCTACAATTCTAGACTGTAGTCTGTTCTCTAATGGTCAGGACACCAATAGTAGCACCACAGAGCAGGTATTATTGGGTCGGTGCATTAGGCCTATCCCAGCAGTGTCACTGAGGTGTTAAAATGAAGCTACAGCAGCACTGCTGCACTTAAACCCCTCCCCGCATCAGTGACTGACAAACAATACACCACCCAAACTTCCAGTTTCTTTAACAATCAAATCCTGCCATCTAATGGCCAAATTTTAAAACGCAGTTTGTGAAAAACTTCAGGAAAAAACAGTATATTTTATATTGCGCATTTATACGAATGTGAGGTGTGCATTATTGTGAATAAGGTCACAGCTCAGCCAATCAGATTTAAGGACCAGAACTACCCGTTTTAGAAATGAAACTACAGTAACACTGCTGTACTAACACTTGTGTCACTGCAGAACTGACAAACAATCCACCACCCATATTCTACCTGTTTTGTGATGCTCCTGACCGATAGAGAACCAAAAACAAGAACACAGATGGACTGCAGTCTGTATTTATAAAACTACAAAGTCCATCTATATTCTAAGTGGAGGAAACAGACAATGGAGCAAGGTTACACCTCTTTCCCGTGGTTTATTCACTATAATGCACACCCTCTCTCACACAATCATTAAACAACTGCATTGATGAAGCAAAATCGCTAATAAACTCGCCTTCTGCAACATAATCCAGTTCGTTGTTTAAACCGGACCCTAACCGCAAGCAAAAGACTTTAATCAAATACTGCCATCCAGAGGCCAAATTTCGAAACGCAGTTTTGGTGTGAGTTATTGTGAAGGTCACCGCTCTGCCAATCAGATTTAAGGACCAGAACTAACCGTTTTATAAATGAAACTACAGCAGCACTGCTGCACTAAAACCCCCTCACCACATCAGTGTCACTGCAGAACTCACAATAAACAATCCACCACCCAAATCATACCTGATCTGTGATGCTCTTGATCAATAGAGAACCAACAGGAAACTAACAAACAACAGATGAACTACAGTCTGTAAATTGTAAAACTACAAAGTCCATCTATATGCTAAGTGGAGGAAACAGACAATGGAGGAAGTTTAAACCTCTTTCCCGTGATTTATTCACTATAATGCACACCCTCTCACCTTATTGCCTTTAGAAAACGGTTACTCACACACAATCATTAAAAAACTGCGTTAACTGAACAAGCTCGCCTTCCGCGACATAACCCAGTCCATTTTTTAAAACGAACCCTGACCGCAAGTAAAAGACTTCCGTTTCTTTAACAATTAAATTCTGCCATCTAGTGGCCAAATTACAATTTATGAAGAACTTCGGGAAAACAGTATATTTTATATCGCGCGTTTATACGAACGTAGAGCGGTCAGAGGTGTGCGTTATTGTGAATAAGGTCACAGCTCAGCCAATCAGATTTCAGGACCAGAACTACCTGTTTTATAAACGACACTACAGCAGCACTGCTGCACTAACACCCCCCCCCACCACCACCATCACCATCGCATTAGCGTCCCTGCCGAACTGAACACAAACAACCCACCACCTGAATTCTAGCACAGAGAACCAACAGGGGACTAACAAAAACAAGAACACAGATGGACTACAGTCTGTAATTGTAAAACTACAAAGTCCATCTATAGAGTAAGTGGAGGATATAAACAATAGAGCAAAAAGGGGATGTGTCCAAACTTTTGACAGGTACTGTATGCCCGAGTTGTAATTCAATTCTGGATAATGTGCCATCAACTTTTGTTTTTTAGGCTGATGCCCAAGTTGTGTGCCGCTTTTCTGTGCAGTGTTGTTCACCCAAATATGACATTTCTGCAGCAAAATCAAAAAAGTGTGTAAAGTAAAAAAAAAAAAAAAGGGTAAATTCAGAACTCATCGATGGAATTACATCGAAGAGGATCTAAGTGTTTCCACCGAAATTAAATGCAATGCAGGAAAAATGGGACAGATTCCGCTAAATTCAGCAAACGTGACACTTTTTTTGCAAATAAAGCTGAAAACAGACTTTCAAGTGTGATAGTTAGCAGACAGAATGCTTTTGTCTTAGCAGCCACCGTATGTGAGGCCTGAACCAGAGTCTTACAGCGTGCTCCTCTCTGCGTTACAAGTTATGTGTCTGAACGCATTATGTCCCTGTTGGCGTTCTATAGGATTTTACCCTTTATTTTCCTAGTAAACACACAATGACATCACAGGGGCAGGTTAGGGGTGTGGTTAGCGGAGTGCGATTAACGAATAAGACTTTACTAACTGTTAGATGCCTTAGGAAATTTGTAGGTTCTCCAGCGTGTCGCATGCTCACTGTAGATACAGAGTTTCAGTGTTAACCCAGCTCTATAAAACCTGCTCCTCACTAAACACGGTGTTAATTGTACATTTGTAACCGACCTGCTGCAGCTGTAATTTATTAATCTTGGTGTAATAACCTGCTGCTACTGTAGAACTTTAGGACCAAATTCCAGGTCTCTGTTGTTTGAAATCCACTACATTACGGTTTATAGAGATCAGGTTGGCTGGTCGCAGATGATGGGAGGACGAGGGGATGCGCTTAACAATTTGAATGCTGCTTAAATTTAGTAAACAGTCAGAGACCTGGATTGAATCTGTGTGTTTGACTCTCGACTCGGGGGCTGAGCTCCAAAACGAGATGCGTTTATGACGGAGAGGTGTGTTTGAAATGAAACTCAATAAAACTGAATTCATTCATGAACACGAGCTGCTCTTCTTTTGATGCCGACGAATCGCATTGAATTGGGTTTTAGGATTTCACAGTGGGTGGAGCTGTTGCTCTACAACAAAGGCTATAGGGTTTTCCAGTGAGTTTGCATGTTCTTCCTTACCATCGTTCTAAATCTAAATCAAACCTAGTTGTGATGGTGCAGGTGAATGTGCCTGTCTGTGTGTAGTTCGCATGTTCTCCCTGTGTTTGGGAATCCGCTCCCAGTTGTAATGGTCCAGGTGAATGTGCCTGTCTGTGTGTAGTTTGCATGTTCTCCCTATGTTTGGGAATTCACACCCAGTTGGGATGGTGCAGGTGAATGTGTGTAGTTTGCATGTTCTCCCTATGTTTGGGAATTCACACCCAGTTGTGAGGGTGCAAGTGAATGTGCCTGTCTGTGTGTAGTTTGCATGTTCTCTCTATGTTTGGGAAATTGCACCTAGTTGTGATGCAGATAATTGTGCCTGTGCGTAGTTTGCATGTTCTCCCTATGTCTGGGAATTCACACCCAGTTGTGATGTTGCAGTTTTCATGTTCGCCCTGTTTGGAAAATCACACCCAGTTGTGATGGTGCAGGTGAATGTGCCTGTCTTTGTGTAGTTTGCATGTTCTCCCTATGTTTGGGAACTCGCATCCAGATGTGATGTTGCAGGTGAATGTGCCTGTCTTTGTGTAGTTTGCATGTTCTCCCTATGTTTGGGAACTCGCACCCAGTCGTGATGGTGTAAGTGTGTCTGCCCTGTGATGGCTTGGTGGCCTGTACAGGGTGCATCCCGTGTACTTCTTCCTGTAAATGCAGGACATGTAATAAACGTATGACTTACAATATCAGAGGCATAAAATCATCAGACAAAAGAAACGTGACAAACTTAAATGATTACGTTTGGACCAAGAATATTGACGACGTCAACCTGAAACAATCGCCCTGCTGTAAAACCTGACGAGTTCAGCAGATACGAGTCGGTTTGCCATTCTGACCTTAAAAATGAGATGCTACTTTAAAAAAAAAAAAGACCCAACTCCTGTAAAGAATAACCAAACTCCACTTTTATGTTACTATGGTAATTTGTGATCCTCTGCTGGTTCTCATATAAAAGTTATTTGTATAACATTACAAAACATTAAATCCAAAGACTAAGCTCTTAGCTCAGAATGTGGCTTGCACAAGCACAACCTCCATCGATGCTTCCTCGGTCCTCACAGCAATCCTCAGTACACAGGCTCGGCGCTGAACAAGGACCTGTACAGGTCCGACCTGCACAGAGAGAAACCACAGCCATTAGATGGGGGGGGGGGGGGGGGGTTGTGTCCACCAACCTTTTTCACACTAAGAGCTACTTCTTGGGTACCGAAGAATGCAAGGACTACCAGTATGATACCCAGTACGAAATAACAAAATTGCTTAATATGTGTTTAACTATATTTTCTTATAATTACAACATACGAAGACACTTATCATGTGATTACTCACAATTATTATTAACAATGATTTAACAATGTAAGAAACAAATATCAGTCCTTAGCTGATGGTGCCTCCTATAGCATTTATAATGATCTGTGCTGTTTATGATTTTCACGTCAAGAATCATCACGTCCCCAAAGCCGATAACATTTGCACGTTTGGAAAAATGAACCAGTGGTACTTCATGAAGTTTGGGAACTCTGCATCACCTCTACATTGTGTGATGACTCCTGTAAGTCAGTAGTCGGTGATGCCAGCTTTTACAACGAGACCTTATTCTCCACAAAAAAAAAATCATAGTTGTCTTAAAGTCCTTGTTCTGAGGAGAAATCATTAAAAATCATCCGGATAAATACCATCCGCTGCACTGTACTGGCATCCGTCGCTTTTTGTGAGTTTTTTTTTTTCCTAACGTGTCTCATGAACAAATGTCTTGTCTTTAACTCGTGGGCTTTTTCCAGAGCTCTGCGTTCAAGAACATTAATAGAGAGGTAAGGGAAGGAAAAGATGTGGCTGAAAAGTGTACAAGCAATAGGGATGAGCGCCCCCTGGAGAGGATTCAGAAATGTGGGGGAGACACACAAAGAGTGGACTGCAGTTGGAGTCATTGCTTCAAAAACCACCACGCACAGACGTATGCAAGGCATGGCTTTCAGGTTATCCTGAAAAAACGCTTGCTTCTGCTCTGCCAATGTTCCCCAATTCTGTGGATGGGTTTTTTCCAGCAGGACAATGCTCCATGCCACACAGCTAGGTCAATCAATGTGTGTGGATGAAGGGCCACCAGATCATGACCACCGGTCATGACTAGCCCAATCTCCAAACCTGAATCCCATTGAAAATCTTGAATGTAATCAAGAGGAAGACTGATAGCCAACAAAGCTGAACTGATTACATTTTTGCATGTCACCCAAAAGCAGTGTGAGAGACGGGTGGAAAGCAGGCCAAGACGCATGAAAACCGGGATTAAAAAATCATTGTTATTCCACCAAATACTGATTCTGAACTGTTCCTGAGTTAAAACATCGTTGTTGCATGTTCACCCCCATGTTGTTAGTATTGTTGTTTCTAAATGAATACTTGTTTTCTTTGCATCATTTGAGGTCTGAATGCACTGCATCTTTTTCTCATTTTCTGTAAATAAATGCAACATTTTTGCTTGGAATTTCTGGGAGACATATTGTCAGTAGTTTATAGAATAAAAGAACAATGTTTACATTATTTAAACATATACCTATAAAGAGTAAAATCAGATAAACCGATAATTTTGCAGTGGTCTCATAATTTTTTTCCAGAGCTGTATGCTGTATAGAATATATACGGTTTTACTAATAAATTTTACTCC
This sequence comes from Xyliphius kryptos, assembly GCA_025769995.1. Lineage (NCBI taxonomy): Eukaryota > Metazoa > Chordata > Actinopteri > Siluriformes > Aspredinidae > Xyliphius > Xyliphius kryptos. Next base: position 7,156,289 of record JAOUQT010000027.1, on the reverse strand, counting down.
TTTTGCAAAAGGGTTGTTGGGGTCCATTCAATGCCTTTTCTCAAGGCCCCTCCCCCCCCTTGACTATTTACATTGTAGATTCTCACTGAAGGCATCAAAAATATGAATGAACACACGAGGAGTTGTGTACTTAACAAAAAAAGTGAAAAGCAGTAATCAGAGCAATGGGAGGCTATTTGGAAGAAACTAGAATATAAAACAGTCAGTTATTTCCCCTTTTTTTGTTAAGTACATAACTCCTCATATGTTCTTTCATAGTTCTGATGCCTTCAGTGAGAATCTACACTGTAAATAGTCGTGAAAATACAGAAAACGCCTTGAATGAGACGGTGTGTCCAAACTTTTGGCCTGTACTGTACATAATACCACACAGTCTCACAATAATATACGTTAAGTGCCTTATTGTTTTTATGTAACAATTACAAAGGACAACAAAAAAAATGGGGTTTGATTCATAATTCTGTTCATTTAAAACAATATGTTTTCCGTGACATAATCTAGTCTGGAATTTTATTCTAATAGTAATGTCTGTGGGCTAATTTACTGAAAAAGTTGTATTTCAGAGGATTTTTGGCTGAAATGGGTCTCGTAGAGCAATTTGGTCAATTTTCGTTAAAAAATAAATAAAGATCCTTACAATTAATAAAACAAATATGTCAAAGAATGTCACTTCTTTAAACCTTCATTCCCCTGTGGGTTCCTTTAAACAGCGCCACAGGATGGCAGTGTTTTGCTGGTCTGGTCTTGGAACTATGAGATGCGAATGCATGCCAAACTAATCTGAGGATTAATATGAACCTGTAAATGATAAATGATGAGGCACCATAAACAGTTTTATCCTAAACTGCATCCTGACATTTAGCATTCGCACAAACTGGGTGCAGCTCAGCGACTCAGTGCTCACACGCGCACAGGTGGGAGTTAATGTCCCGAGGGTCTGGGGCCGAGCCGTTTAATCCCCTATCCCTGTTTGAAATGCGCCACTGGTGCCAAGGATTACGCTGTCCTCCGATTATCATTTAATGCATACATTCGAATTCAGACAGAGCTGTGCAAACACAGAGGGGTATGGCGCGCGGTAAAGCAGAGGCTAATGCGAGCCCCACTTTCCACACTCACTCGTACGCCTGAGCAGTCTGAAATGCACCGAAATGCACGGTGCTAATCTCGAACCTCTGTGGAATAGCTACAGTGTGGGTTCCACCCCTCCCTCATACCCCCCCACATTAACATTCATGGGGCCAGTGGACTGTGTCGTTGGACTACATAGCTACCGTGCAGCTCCACGGCTTGGGGGGGGAGGGGGGCTGCACAGAACTGTGCAATTGTGTGCGTGTAGAAAAGGTCAGCCGCAATCCCTCTCCTGCAAAGGTCAGTGGTCACCTCGCCAGTGCCATTGCCATACATCATTATTATTACTGTAGTTCATTGATAGCTATGTAAATGCGCGTGTGCCGGCGATAGTAGAGCCAACACAAAAGGTCAGACTGTGCATTTCTGTTTTGATTTTATTTTTACGCAGACAAGTTAACAACAGCTTCGTTCCAAACGATAGTTTGCTTCCAAACGTTTTCCAAGTTAGACAATAAGGGGCAAAAACATGACAGACTGTTTTCTCGTCACTCAATTAAGTCATAAAGCAGGAGTCTTGTATGTGGCGCCCAAGGAGCAATTGGGATTAGGTGCCTTGGCCGAGGACACTTCAGCCGTAGTATTTGGGACGAAAAAATAAAGGGAACACTAAAATAACACGTAAACCATTGTCCCATGGAGGTCTGGATTTAGAATCCTACTCAAAATCAAATGACAGGCTGATCCAACTTCAGTGGAAATTCCTCAAGACAAGTTCAAATGAGGCTCA
>JAOUQT010000027.1:7092338-7102615 GCA_025769995.1 Xyliphius kryptos | reverse complement strand
TTTAAAGTTAGAAAGTGTTCTTAATCTAAAAACACACTATAACGTAGATTACTTGCTAATAAACTAAAAGGCATCTAGATTGGTTGTGCTTTTTTTATTTCAGTATTTCAGGGATAGTTTGTGCAGTGAATTACAGTAAATAAATTATCTGGTATGTATTATATAATGAGTTCTTCTGGAGATTTTCATACATTCTTTGTTGTTGTGGATTAATAAGAAGTCCAGACTTGTGGTATGCTCAAATTTGTGTATTTGAAGATAAAAAGTTGCATTTTCAGCAGTTTGATTTAATAGCTATAAATTAGATGTTGATCTTTTCGCCTCATTAGTCTGCCTTTAAAAGAGATGTGGAAATGGAGTCCGGTGCACGTTCATTGCGCGCGTTTGTGCCTATGAGTATGTATGGCTGCCTGAAATTTGCATTCAGCAAGTGTTTTTGTTTTGTGTCTGTTCACATCTGCCCTGATCCTGTCTCATCACCTGAGTCTTCACATACGTTTTTTTGTGTATTTTGTCACTGTCTTTCGTGTATTATGCTTAAACATAAATCTCCCTGCACTTCCATCCTTTGTGTGTGATTTTTGTACAGGATGGCAACCCCATCCTGTAACACCTATGAAAGATTTTAGGATTAAAATTATAATAATATAAGACAAATTGTATGATTACTCAGTGTACTGTATTTACATTTATAATAATGCAATAATTCAATCAAAATATATTTACCTTTTTAAACGGTGTACTGTATTTTATTCATGAGCATTGCTTGATAAAATGAGTTGAAAAAAAAAAAAGATAAACAGATGAAGAGAAAAAGAAAGAGAAACAGAAAGAGGTCAGTGTGTGTCACTTATCAGGACAATACACACAGACGGTGGAATCAGCTGCACTTACACCCTATTCTCACCCTGGCTAATCACTAACCAAGCCCTTCTGAATGATATACAGCAGCTCAACTTGTACCTCGTTCACATAGTTGACCTTTCACCTAAGGAAGTGACCTCGTGAGTGAATCCTAAACTGACCAGATGGGTCAAATCGTCATTATAGTGCTGTATTGGGTCACAAACAATTTTGTTGAAAAAAGTTTTTTTTATTTTACATTTTATTAATAACTACTAATTTTCATGAGGACAATACAGTCAGACAAAAGGACATTTACACCCCTGTGTATGACATTCTGAATCCTTGCCCTGCATAAATGGCATAAATCATTTTGCTAACTGAATGAACACTATCTGTATTGAGGTATTTTTTTTTAAATAAATATTTCAAATATTTTTAAAATATTTGAGTTTTCTCACAGTAGATATGTATCAGAACAAGACTAACAAAAATGGACACATTCATTAATTGTTTGACAGAAATTATGAAAACAATTCACCTTGGTGTAGTGTTCAGTTCTGTGGGACCCGTTTTCAATGTTAACTAAAGGTATGTAATTTATTATTTGTAACCCGAGACTCCTTGGCTTTGGCTCATTTTCTGTGAAGGACAAGCAAAATACAGTGATTTTACACTGCACTTCCCACACACATTTACAGTGCATTCAGAAAGTATTCACAACACTTCACATTTTGTTATGCTACAGCCTTATTTCAAAATAGATTAAATTAATTTTCGCTCAAAATTCTACACGCAATGCGCCATAATGGCAGTGAAAACGGTGTGTCCTGTTTTCCCTTCAGTTGTTTTGAATACTTGATTGGATGCCTGTGGTAAATCCAGTTGAATGGACATTGGAAACACGCACACCTATCTATATAAAGTCCCATAGTTAACAGTACATGTCCATACATAAACCAATCCAATTCCAAGAATTAGCTCTAGACCTCCAAGACAGGATTGTATTGAAGTGCCCATGGGCAAGGCACCTAACCCCCAGTTGCTCCCTGGGCGCTGTGCAGGGCTGCTCACCGCTCCGGGCATGTGTGCTCACTTCACCAGTGTGTGTTAATATGTGTGTTTCAACTGCACAGATGGGTTAAATGTGAAGGACAAATTCCGCTGTGTGCAAGCATAGTGGCAAAAATGGATCACTTTCACTTTCATTTCTGCACTCCACAAATCAGTCCTATATTGAAGAACTAATTAAACACTTTGGCCTAAATGCCATGCATTACTTCTGAAGGAAACCAGGCACCATCAGTGAATCAAAGTGGTGGGAGAATCATTCTGTTGTTTGGGTTGTTTTTAGCAGCAGCATCTGAGTCAGGGTAAAGAATAATGCAGCAATGTACAGAGACATCCTTGAAGAAAATATGCTACAGTGTTTTTGATCACAGGTGTCAATACTAAATTACATAATATTATTGTTTTTTTTATACATTTGCAAAAAAATCCAAACAAACTGTAGAATCTTCAAAGAAAAATGTAATGATTTTTGGAACTTAAGAAAATAGGGAAAACGTGCAGTGAAATTTTTCCAGATGCACTGTGCATTACACTTGTAATGTATGGACCCATATCGATTATACAAAAATGTTTGCTACTTGGGTAATGTAGATACTGTTTGAAAAAAAAAGAATCTTGGGATTATGAAGATTAATAATTTTTCAGAATGTGATGAGCACATTTCTGTTCAGAGTTTTAAAATCAATTTAGTTTGTACCAATTTTAAGGGAAGATGTTTTTTTGAAGAAGTGTGAAACAATGAAATGTAAACCGGTGCAACACAATTACAAAAGACACCCAATCTCTGTCTTCATGCTACTAATCAATTCATCCATTGTATTCGCTTGTGTCTTGTTATTTGTCTGCCCTCTGCCCAGGAGCAAAAGGAAAGAACTAACTTAGTGCTAGACTGTCATTCCTGTTTCCAAGCCATTCCACTGAGTAAAGTCTATGTATTGTTTATTGACCTGTTTAGCACTTTTTTGACCACAAGTTTTGCTTAGACCCGTTAAGTCTGAACATTATGCCACCATTGCATTTTTTGGATTTCTCTTTTTGGATTACAGGCTGGATTTGTGCCCGTTCAATTAAAGTGGAGATTTGTTACAGAAAATGCAACACATCTTTCATCTGAAACAGTTGCAAAAATATTTTATCTGTATATAAGTCCCTGTATATACTGTAGTAATACAGGCTTCTGTTTTAGAATATGAACCTTCTAATTCCAATCAGAATGTAGAATGAGTATGTGATTGTAGAAACGTCTGCCATGACAATAAACATAAAGAAATATGCTTTGATTTTCTCTCAACACGAGACAAACAGGTGACCAGCTGCTTGGACGACCCCCTTTTTAAATAAGCCACGCCCTTCTTTTAGAGGGCACATTTCAATATATTGAGTAGGCCATCTGTAAGCTATTTATCTCATTCAAAAAGCCATGAGACTCTCTCTCTCTCTCTCTCTTTCTCTCTCTCATACACAGCATGCCCTCTCAATGCACATTAACATAAACTCACACTGACATGCACAGGCACATACACACACTCTCCCATCATGCACTCATGCACACATACATATGGATAGGCATACTCACACCTGCATAAGCACACACTCTGTCACACACTCACAGAAACAACAGTGAAGTAAGCAGACAGAAAACAATGAAAGAATAATAAAAATATAAATGTATTATATCGTTATTATTATTCTTTTTTATCAGTGTCATTAAGTCAGTTTTTTTTTTAGATTACTTTAATGAGCCGTAGCTTTTGTATTCCATTTGATTGCATTAAACTGACACACAGACACACACACAAACACACACACATCTTTCATCCATGTCATTCTATGTGTATTACATCCCTCTCTCTCTCTGTATCTCTCTCTATCTATCTATCTATCTATATATATATATATATATATATGTATATATATATATATATATATGATATATATGTATATCATTCTCTCTCTCTCTTTTATTTCTCTCAGATTTTTTATGCGCGTGTGGACAGTGGGAGGGTTTGGCTTGGTAAAAAATTTACAACTAAGCCTGTATTTAAAGTACATATTTCACGGTCATGCCAGGAAACACACAAGGAGACAATTTTGGAAGTAAGGGCATAAATTTCACTATAAACAAAACAAAACATTAAGCATAAACCTAATAAGGATTATCACATGAGACACGTCCAAGAATAACATCATAATATCCATTTATAATGCCGAGCAAAGAATACAGAAAGACATTCAATTTAAATAGTCCAACATATCTGCTGTTCACAATAATCACATCACTGCTCCATCACCGCTTCATCCTTTTGGCATTCTGGCACGTGTCCGGGTGTTGTAGCGTACTCAATGCAGGGTTGCCATTGATGCCGGAAACAGCACAATACTGTTATTCTGATATTGTAAATAAAGATCCATTTTTATTTCTATAGCCTTATTTTTACAACGGAATCTTGTTGCAAAGCAACTTTACAGTAATTATATTTGGGATATAATCATGCAGATAATGTAAGTTTTACTTTTTTTATCGCTATTCAGGTATGGCTCAGTGACCTGATAAAACCTGAGTTGATAAGAGAAAGAAACCTTGAGATGGACCAGAAAAAGGGATCTAGAGTATAGTGCAATTGAATTTAAAATAGAACTTGCATATTTGTAAAATTAGCAACTGTAAATTCCTAGTAATAATCACTTATTCTCTCATATGTTTATCTAAATTTGGACAATGGAATATATTTAGAAATCAAGCATTATTTCTTACAATGACGATAAATCAGTTTCACTGCTAGCATTGACAGGCTAGAGTCATACTGTATGTGTATTAAAAGAAAACAGTGCCATCAAACAACTTAATAAAATTTATATATATCTAGTTTACCTAAATATATCATAAACCATAATCTACTTTAGTGTCTGAACAGATTACGGTGCATATACAAGCAAAAAACATAAGATTTGTGATAAATTATAGAGAACCAAGCCTCCGGGCTTCATCTCTTTAGTTTCTCTAGCCTCTCAGGAGTTAATGTCTTAATCTATTTTCTGCTGAGTGCTCGCAGTTGAGCGTCATGGCCAAGGGCACGAAAACCCCTAATAAAATGCTCTTTTAGCCACCCCGTCATTAATTGGTCACAGTTAGAAAGGGAATGTCAACATGGCCGCCATTATTGACTCTTAAGCTCGCAGAAGCTAGAATCTTCACGTGAACATTGTAGTTTTGTTTGCTCTGTGCTTCCTATTAAAATGAAAGGTTGGTGCATAGTTAGCTTGAACTCATGCCAGCCATTCTCTCTGGCTAACGATGAGATTTTATTTTTATCAGAACATAAAAAATCATTGGTAAAAGTTTGGGTCTGTGTTGAACTAGCATTATTGGATGTATATGAGTAAAAAACATACAATGCAATATATTGTATATACTGTATATTGTATATAAAATATAATAATTTATGTAAATTATTATATAAATAATATATAAATACATAAATAATTTGAAATAATGATGCAACACACATTACAAACAACTCTATTCTTCAAGTGTTTTTAATGATAACAGGAAATAACTTGTTTTTTAGACGTTCCATAATATTACACATAAAAAATAAATTGGTTTAAAAAATATGTGCTATGTAAAAGGGTTGTAGAAAGTAATAAATAACAATAATAATTATTATAATATTATGGTAAGCAATTATTTAACCATAATTCATGTAACAACAGTAATTGGGTCGATCTGTTTATTTTGAGTGTGAGTCAAAAAAAATCAATGCTATAATATCCAGAATGAGGGTGGACAAAAGCTTGATGATAATGAACAATGTTTATTGAAAATCATGGACATTATGTTGAAAATGGTGTATTTTACTGATTTTACTGATTCTTAGTCTACTGGATCAGTTTCTGACTCATCATTATGAATCACACTGTGGCTGTAGCGACTACATCCACGCGTACTAATGAAACAGCTGATCCTCTACCCTGACTTCACCATTTCTTTCTTTCAAAAGCTCTCTCCTCTCCAGCTCGGGACAGAGACATATGTGTCTGATGAAACCTGGCGAACACCAATCTAGCCCGAGGGTCCTCCACAGCGCTCATTCAAGCCCTCAATGCTTCACCCAGCAGGGGACATGCAGAACGCTGCAGCCCCCGTATTATATGCTTCTGCACCCGTCTGAGGTTCCCCAGTGAACGCCTTTCACTCTTTAAGCAATTAAGTACAGCTCTGGATTCCCAACATCTTAATCTGTATGTTCTGTCAGAGTTAAATGGCTGGAATGGTTGTAGAGCCAAGCAGCATGTGGGACAAATAGTGGACAAATTCTAATGCTTTAATTTTTGAGTCATTTAAAATGTTCAATGTAACATTTTAAAATATGTGTTAAGAATGACAAAGACTTATAGTTTTATTACAGGCTTTTAAAACCACTTTATCACGTAATTGGTCTTATCTCATGAGTACATGAGTAAGGTATATGTAATTAAACTGAGACAGCACACATTGATAATAATAAACCTTCAATAACATAATGATAAAACATCATAAAATCATGGTATTGTCGGAAAGTCAGGTTTCCTCCCGCATTCCAAAGCCATGCATTATAGGTTAATTGGTGTCTCTAAATTGCCCGTTAGTGTGTAATTTTGTGTGATTTAGTGTGTGCCCTATGATGGATTGGCAATCTTTCTAGGGTTGTTCCTGCCCTTATGCCCAGAGTTGCTAGGTGGGCACCGGCTTCCCCGTAGCCATAAAACTAGGATTAAGCGGGTATAGAAAATCAATGAATGAATAAACATTTTAATGTAATACTAACCACAAACGGATATTTTTTTATCACTTGATATTTACATTTAGTGTTGTGGAACATCTGTGTGTAAAGAAACACATACGTCAGTGCAGACATCAATACTGATATTAAGGATATATACTTTAAAAACATTTTATTAATAGGATATAAAAGAGCAACTTGTCACGAAGGCTTCCAACCTGAACATGTGAAACTTCAAAATGCTAAATAAACATTTTTATATAAATAAAAAAAATTGTTTTGGATGCATTACCTACTCACTTTGCATGCTTCAGGGGGCTTTGAAATGTTTCCATTGTTTTTTTTTTGAAAAAAAAAAGGATTTCTTTATGGGTATTGAGGGGATTAGTTAGAGTCGGGCACAAAGCTCTATATATGCTTGAGTTCACTTGAATTAGATTAGTCATATAATGTTTGACAAAATGCATAAAGTGAAATATTTTGGCAAAAATAAACATCCAAAATTCGTTCCACTATCTCTAAATACAAATGGCTATGTTTTCATATCATAATAACACCATATTTGGTATGTGTAATATCAATTATATATTTATTTAGTATAGCGTAATAACCCCTTATAAAAGGGAGAGGCCGAAAGAAGAAGAAGAAGAAGAAGTATAGCGTAATAATGATTTTCTCCATTATATACTCACATAAATACAGTTCATTCATGTTCTGAAGAATAAATTTAATATGGGTTTAATTAAAAATCCATTAAGTTGCTGGAATTGAATCTTAATCCCACAAGCCAAAGTAACTAACTGGTAAAGAGTATACACACTGCTTACGAATGAATGGTAGAAGTCCATCACTGCAGCCCTAATAGAGCCACGTAATTACTTTTAAAAGTGAATTATCTTCTACATGGCTTTAAGTTATAAGGCTGGGGCTGACAATTATTAAAGTCTTAATTAAATATAGATGGTCATTTGTTAATTGAATTATTCCAGGCCATCAGAGAGTGTTGGGAGGTTGAAAGATGAGGAGTAATGAATATCACTGTATACCTAACAGATCTGACTGTAGATGGATCAGACTCACGGTTAAAGATAAAATGTAGAAATTACTGATAAAGCAAATGCTGATACTGATAAAGCAAATGAAACATGGTTTCATTATTCTTCAGCAGTGTAAATTATCAAAAAATCTTAAAGGTTGTTATTGTGGTACATTGAGTAGAGATACCGCCTTATAGATGGGGCGTCAATGTTCTCCCCCCGCTTGCATGGGTTCCCACAGATATTACAGTTACTTTCAACATTCAGTAGGCAAGTGCTAAGATTAATTAGTTTTCCAATTTACTAGCTGGCTAGCTGTCCTGTCTTTAAGCATTGCAAAATTGTCTTTACAACTTAGCAAACAAGTAACAAAATTAATCAAATTAATTTTAGCAAAGTTGCATTTCAAAATTATGTCAATCAACAGCCATTTTCATACAGTTCCTTCAATTATGACGCAGAAGCCAAGTGTCTAGTCAAGCCTACTGCCCATTGACTTCCAGAGAAGTTGAGCTTCTTTGGAAGTGACGTCATTTGATCATTTGTTCATCAAACTTCACTGAAGGTACATTTAATGGGTTTTCATATAATGTACCACCATTGTAAAGTATACTTCATATACTGATGTTGAACATCTTTGTAGAAATATAAAGTCATTATATGCTATCAGTATTTGAAATGTGAATACAACATATTTGACAATTTTTTAGAAGAGGCTGAACTTCCCTTGTAGTCTTATAGCAGTCACCTCTGGTACAAATTTAACAAAGATATACATGAACACAATGATTTTGGTGACAATGTTTCGATATTTATGTATGTTTAGTATTTGTAGGAAACCCAGCTTGAAGCATGTGTTTTATAAACTTTATTTAAGTGCAATTGTAAAGAAATTGAAATATATACTAAACAAAAATATAAACTACATTTCCATGAGCTGAATTCAAAGGTTTAAAACTTTTTCTATGCACACAAGAGGCCTTCAATTGAACGTAGACACAGCCTTAAATATGGCTCACAAACCTCTGTGCACTGCGTCACAAATGCCGGCGGATCTCCTGGTGCCGGTTTGGGATGGATTTCTTGATGAATAATCCCCGTATATCATATCAAATGTTTACATGCTGTTTCACAGCTAGCATCGTGATGTAACTTCACACTGTTCTGAAATTCTTTCTTAATGCTTTTGTGAAAGCTGGTTCAATGCAGTTCTTGTTAGTGATTTTTGGAAAATGTTCTAATCTTTTTAAAAGCGCCTTTTCAATAACTGCAGAAGTGGGCGGCTTAAGAGTTTCTTGCAAATTAGAAGAACTTGCTGCTTGAAATGGTCTGGTTTATTGTCAAATTTAAGAAAGACTGTTTTTAGAACTTTTCTGAGCTTTACAGCATGTATTCGAAGGCGGCTCCAGTCGTGTAACAAAAGGGTTTCATGGAAGAATTTCCTGTTGAGGATCCTGCAAAATATTTTGAAAAATTTTGAACCTTGATGTTGAACCCCTCCCAGTTCAAAGGACTTAATTGGGCTTGCAATCCGACAGTTTCATCTATCAAGTTTCAAACAAAGACAAATCAATCACGCATAGAGCAGTGTTATCAACTGTTAATAGTCTCTACAAGCCTCTAGGTTTTGTTGCCCTGATCACAGTGCAAGGAAAATCCTTACTGAGAGAATTTTCAGTTGAGGAAAAAGACAGGGATTTGCTGCTATCCCCAGAAAAACATGAATTGTGGAATTCTTTGTAAGCACTAGAGAATATCTAAATACCTAGAAGCTACCGACCAGGTATGTTAAGAGACTGTCAGGTGAAAGGATTATGCATTTTCTCAGATGCGTCAAACATAGCTATCGGAGTAGAAGCATATTGGTGAACAGTGAATAGTGAAGGTCAATGTCATATTGGTTTCATAATCGGAAAACCAAACTAGCACCTCGAAACCCACACACTATACCATATTTAAAATGTTGAAATAAAAGATTTAAGATTTTTTTCAGTTGGAACACGCTGTGAAAATTATAGCCAAACTTATTAATCTTTTTATGCTGAAATAGCTGCAAGGGAAAGGATGCATTTGGTCAACTAAACCCTTCTCATGCCTCTCACATGGGAGGTTCTTGGAAACGGCTTATAGGCATAGCAAGATGCATCCTTAATTCTATGTTGGTAAAAATCGAACAAACCCGACTTACACGTGAAATTCTAAGTACATTTATGACCACTTGTACCTATATCAGCAGACCCTGACTCTCCCACCATATTAACTCCAGCTATGTTACTAACCAAAAAATCAGGTGCCAAAAATTAATGGCCAATAGGACTGGTTGTAAAAATCTTTCCAAGCAATAGAACGGTGAAACCGTTCGAGCTTATTGTTTTAACTATCAGAGACTGAATTATAATGTAGTTCAAAAGTAAAGTGGTGACATCACAGGCCATGATTGTTGCACCTTGTGGGCTTATATATATATATTTATATTTACAGGGGTAAGACAATGAACTTGAAACACCTGTCATTTTAGTGTGGAAGGTTTCATGGCTAAATTGAACAAGCCTGGTGGCCAATC
>JAOUQT010000027.1:7053376-7065610 GCA_025769995.1 Xyliphius kryptos | reverse complement strand
GGGGTCTTGCTAAGTGCCTCTCATTTCTACCTGTTGTCTGTTCCATTTGCACAACAGCAAGTGAAATTGATTTACAAATTATTCTTCTACTGGGGTCGCGGTGGGGTTCAACATGCCCATCCAGGGAAGAACGTCTTGGGAGCTGGCAGATACACCCAGGACAGGGCACACAATGACTCACTGGATACACCCAATCCATCACTGGGCACACAATGACTCTCACAGCCACACACACAAACACACACTATACGGAGCAATTTAGAGTATAAAATTTACCTTGAATCCATGTTTTTGGGATGTGGGAGGAAACCAGAGAACCCGGTAAAAACCCACGCAGACACGGGGAGAACATGGAAACCCAACCCAGATTCGAACCGAGAGCCCCCAGCGCTGAGAGGCGAATGTGCTAACCATTAAGGCACCAGAACTACCCGTTTAAAATATAAGAACCCAAAGGTGGTGTGGCAGGTGCGTAGCGGACATCGCAAAGTCATAGTTGGTGATTAGAGGTGCAGATACAGCGAGAACAGCAAGGACACCAGGAAGAGGCAATTTAGATAAGGGCAATTAAGAGCAGCCAATTCACCTTAAATAGATTTTTTTGAACTCTGAGAGGAAACTGACGAAAACCCATACAGACACTGGAAAACTAAAGGAAACTGCACTAAGATATGGATTCGAACCTAAAATCCCATCGCTGAGAGGGGTATTTGCTAACCACTACGCCACCATGCTGCCAGCGAGGAAACTGTCGCATCCCGATTCAGTAAGAGTGGTGAAGTAAAGGAAAAACTCATTTAGTAAAAGTCTTTTACAAGTCAATAAAAATGTCCAGACGAGTTCAAGTTGACAGAAAGACTACAGTATCACAGTTAAGAACTTCTTTAGGGAAAAAAGGTGGCGGAGGACAAATAGAGAACGTATCCAGCTTGTGTATATGGTTTCTATTAAAGTGCTTATAGAAATGATGCTTTAGTCTCCATGAATTACATTTAAAAATGAAGCAAACATTTAATTATGTTTCAACAATCCACACACCTCGGCTAGAGCAAGAACCCATAACCCAACAGCAGAAAATTGTTGTGACCTTAACATTAATGAGCTGGGATGCCGGTCAGCACTTTAAACTCTGCCTACCATTTTAAAAAAAGTCATAGAAAATAAAATGTGGATAAAATAAAACATCAGAATTTAATATTTTTCTTCCAGAGTTCCTCCGTTTGAGGCACATGACCATGGCGCTGCTGTTTGGCCGAGTGTAGGTGCCATCACCGATAGCACTGTTCCAGGCAGCCCATTTGGCACAAAACAAAGAAAATGTTGGTGCCCCCACCTTTTCTCTTGCACCCTCCCTCCTTTTTCCCTTTCCGCAGGAGACGAGGTCTTCCCTAATGTGCCAAATTACTGAAACACTTGTAAACAAATAGAAGCTGGATCGACGCCATGTGGGGTCCACTGCTGAACGTGTGCATACACAGATGAATTTACAGTATAGTTAAAAAAACAGGTTCCGATCTGAAGGATTAGCTAGTTGTGCAGATGTTTTTACAAATGAATTACGCAATAATACAAGTGACCTGCAGGTCGGACACGTTAAATAAAATTTGCGACTAATTTTGGGAAATTAATTCATAAATATTGGTTCATGGATTGGTTATGTAATTGTTTCTAAACTGTGAAAATTTGATAATAGCAACTAAACCATACAAAAACATCTGCAAAATCAGGTAACGTTAATCAGCGGCAAAAAGATTTGTTAGTGATGTCAATTCCGAGATCACTGTCATTTTTCTAAAGTCTCTGAATCCTCTACTTCGATCATGTGATGCTGGCTCAGTCAATCCTCCCAGGAAATTTTACACACGCAAATTAGCTAATAACTCACCCTCCGTAATGAAGTAAAACCCTGCTCGTGAAAATTTATGAGGACTTTTCATTTTCGGTGGGGGGAGTTCCTTCATTTAGCACATGGACCGTGGAAGCAGGGAGGTGTGAGGGGATGAGTGAGAATAAGACAGAAGGCGGATGGAGGTGGGGGGGCTTTCAAAGAGTCTTTGCATCGGTGGTACATCATATTAAAAACATTATAAATAGCTACAGGTACATTTGTAATTACTGCTATATTCGGTAAAGCTGGATAAAGGTGTGGCTGATTAGCTTTATCTCAGTCTGATACATCAAAAATATTAAGAAAATTGCGAAAAACGTGTTTAATGGGCAGTCGCACACCTTAAACCAGAGCACTGAGTTTTGTTTGATGCCAAAGGATGGAGGGAACCTGAGGTCCGATCCAGAGCTAATGTACTGCATTTCTGTGGTTTGGTTCTCATATCATAACAAATTATATGTTTATTGGAGATTTCAGTTACAGCACACTGACAAACTGTATCAAGAACATCTATTAATGTGTTAGGTGTTTAATTAAGGTCCCAGGTGCATAACTTTTAGCACCTTAAGCATTTAGGACAACAGCTTCCTACTTTAAGGCAATTGTTTAGAAAAGTGGCAAAACAAAAGTGCATTAAATAAAAAGGCAAAGTTGGGTACATGGGCAAGGCAGGGCAGAACAAGGCAGGACAGAGTGAGGCAGGTCTTGCCAGGTAAGGGCTTGGGAGGACAGGGAGGACAATAAAGGACAGGACAGGACCTGGCAAGACAAGGCAGGGCAGGAAAACAAATTATAGGGCTTAGCAGGAGAGGACAGGGCAGGGCTTGGCAGGACAGGGCAAGAAAGGATAGGGCTTGGAAGAACAGGACCTGGGAGGACAAGAAAGGACAGGTCATGGCAGGACAAGACAATACAGGACAGGACAGGGCAAGGACATTTTTTGTCATTTATTTCGGTTTCTAAAACAGTAGTTCCGGTCCTTAAATCTGATTGGCTGAGCCGTTTGTGGTGTCGTGACATTATTGACAAAAAATACATTTTGCATTTGTATGAGTTGGTACGAGAACCCGGTATCCTAATACTAAGTAATCAATGTTCACTTTAAAAATTAAATTTCTAGTTTTCAATTAACATATTTATAAATCAAACCTTGATTTTTTTTTTATTATAGTTAGTAACCGTTTTAAAAAAGCAGTAAATCACTAGAAGTTGTGTATTATTGTGAACTTTGATTGACGTTTTGCCTAACAACACCACTTTCCCATGATTTATTCAGAATAATACACACCCTCTCGTGCCTTATTGCTTTAAGACATTATGTAATTTAGTTGTTCATCTATATTTGATTCCTGTGTGTAACCATGCTTATTTACCTCTTGAAAACATGTAGTCAGTAACACAAAGTTATTTTATAAGTAAGGTTGTGAAATTCTACATTGCTTTGCTCACTATATATGCCTTTCCTGCACCACGTTTGCATTAGATAAAAGAAAAAGTGCAGGCAGTGAAGCTGGACATAATGTTGTGGTGGTGTTGGTCCAAAAGCTGGAGGTATCAGGTTAATGAGGTCATCTTCCACCCTTTACTGTAAACTTAACCCCAGAATGACTCAAACTTTTTTTTAAACAAATGAATATCCAATCTGTTTGTGAGGAGCTTGAATTCGGTGTTTTATTCTCCGCGTTACCCTTCCAACTTAACGAGACCTACAAGATTTTAATCATGACAGCTGGCAGATTGAAAATTAGGCAGGACATTGGATTTGGAAGAACTCAATCATCCGATCAAGTCTGCTTTTTTATTAATATCTCAGCCATTAAAAGTCTAAATAGGTTGCAGAATGATCTGCAGAAGATGGAGCCATTTGGCGGAAATCTTGACAAATCGGAGGAGGATCTGTCATCCCAAAGTCGTGCTGCAAATCATTCTGCCTTATAAAAATCACAGAATGGGTCATTACATTAAAGCGTCTCCACTAATGTCCCATTCTCCCCGAGCTGGCCTGAGGCTAGAAAAGAGAGCGAGATGGAGAGGTCTAATAGGCTATAGCATTAGCAGGTTAATCGTCCTGTCCCGCTCGCCCCTTTTAGTTTAATTGTGAACCGTCCCACTCTGCAACACCCCCAAGTCAGTAGGAGCTCTGAAGCGTGAAGCCAGGAGCGGGTTTTGGCCCAGATCCGGACTGAATCCTGTTCTTTTGCGTCTCTTGGATCATCCCTGGCTAAGCTTTAAATATCACAGTGCTGAACACAGAGGGAATAAGAACAACGTGGACGTCTGCTCCAGTTGGCAAAAGAACCTGCCTTACAGTGCCACCTGCTGAAATCTATGGTGGCCTCGTTTAAGATCGGTCCTGATTCTGCGAGGTCTAACACTCAAATTTACCTCAGGCCTAACTGTGTCATGCATCAGAAAAATGCATCATCTTCCGTCTAATCCTATACTCTTCATAGGGTCACGGGGGGTTTCAGGCGCTGGGCAGTAAGTCAATCCATCGCTGGCACACACTAACCCACCAAGACACACACACACACCTACTTGACATGGGACAATTTAGATGAGGCAATTGAAAACAGCCCATTTACCTTGAATATTTTTGGACTGTGGGAGAAAACCAGAAAAACAGGAGGAAACCCATGCTGACAGATCCCCAGCTCTGAAATACGAACATGATTACCACTCAGCAAACTTTAATAAACGTTATAAACTCAATCACGGCGGCACGGTGGCTTAGTGGTTAGCACATTCACCTCTAAGCGCTGGGGATTCCCGATTCGAATCCCTATCTGGGTGGAGTTTGCATGTTCTCCCCGTGTCTGCATGGGTTTCCTCCGGGTTCTCCGGTTTTCTCCCACATTCCAAAAACATGGATTCCAGGTAAAATGGATGCTCTAGATTGCCCCATATGGTGTGTGTTTGTGTGGGTGAGTGTGTGCCCAGCGATGGATTGGCGCCCTGTCATGGGTGTGTCTGCCCGGCACTTAAGATGTTTTCTCCAGGATGGACATGTGACCGCGACCCTAATAGAAAAATAAGCATAAGCTAATGGATGGATAGCCATGCTTACCAGAAATTGTTTTGAGCAAGAGTACGTAAGAATGCTACTGACCCCCTTAATAAACCAATCACAACGCTGGGCAGAAAAACACGATAAGGAATAACAGCAGGTATCAAGAACACATTTTTGCATACATTTAAAGGTACAACAAGGTGGTATTTAATACCCCTGGCCTCCTTTTAGTACTTAAAGCTTACTGCCAAAACACTATCCAAATGGGATTTGCTAAATGGTTGAACTTTTAGACTGAGACACAGAAGTTAACAATGATATGCAACCGTGTCCATGTTTTTATAAGAGTATATCCGTATGTGTGTGGTCAATCCCACTGTTACAGATTTCTCTTCACCATTACATGATATAGATACCTTCCTCAGTTGAGCAGGAATGATATATAGATCCTGCAGCTGGAGGGTTTACATTCTGTTGTACTCTCTTCTTAAAGACGGACGCGGTCAGACTGCCACTCAACGTCACCAGGATCTGCATCTGATCAATGGGACCTCACGGGTCAATTAGCTGATGGCTAACTGATGAACTGATCCAGTCATTAAATGCTGCAGGGAGCAACTGGGACACGGCGCAAGTATATAAATAAAGTAAATCATTAGCGTCAGGCAGTTCTCCATGAAGAAAGGAGGGAATGCAGAAGGATTCCTGGTGAGAGAAAGGAAAAAAAACAGAATTAAGCAGTTGTCTTGCTGCGATGAATTATCTTCAGCTTCTGCAGCATCTATAACTATTCTGCAGGGATTTAATGTAGAATTTGGGTAAACCTGCTAAAATTCTTCGATTTTTAAGTTTGAATGAAAACACACTGGGCTGCAGGTGATTTAGTGGGGATCCAGGTTCGAATCTTGATCCGGGTGGAGTTTCCATGTTTTACATTTAGATTACATTACATTTACTCGGTTAGTACACGCTTTTATCCAAAGCGACTTTCAAATGAGAGTACAAGGAAATGTTCCACCCACAAAAACATATCTGCCCAGCGCCCGAAATTTATTAAAGGTATTGGATGGATGGACGAAAATACACTAATTTGACAAAAAGGATTAGCTTATAAATGGACTACACACTTATATAAGCTAATGTATACTAACAGCACATTTTATGGAATCAATATTAGCACCATTATTAAGTCCACATCAAATTTGGTCAAAAGCCCAACTGTTGCCCGTCTTCTTTATTAGGTTCACTCAAAATCATAACATAATTTTTAATAAACTTCTAAAAGACCTCTGGAGAACGTGCTAAATACTAAGCCACCATGCCTGATATCATTATCCAGATGCAGGCACGGGGAGAACATGGAAAAGCAAGCAAAATCGAGATTCAAGTGTGAGTTGGGGCGGCAACGTGGCTTAGAGGTTAGCACGTTCGCCTCTCAGCGCTGGGGATTCCTGGTTCGAATCCCAATCTGGGTGGAGTTTCCGTGTTCTCCACACAGTTTTTCCATGTGGGTTTTCCGGTTTCCTCCTACAGTCCAAAAACATGGATTCAAGGTAAATTGACTGCTCTAAATTGCCCTATATAGTCCTGGGTCTATTTGCTCAGGGCCCTAGATGTTTTTCCCTGGATGGGCATCAGTATGGGCATTGGGAACCCGCCCCGCCCAGGCGTCTTCCCCTTAAATCCTTAATGAAAAACGCATGCCGGGAAACGCATGTGACTTCATGTGAATACATTCAAGCAGCAAATCAAGAACATGATGATCGAAAAGCACCTGTAGCTACGGATACATTGAGGGAATCGACGGCAGGATGCAGTTCTCTGTTGGGAGGAATGATGAGGAAAAGATCACACAGATTGCGCAGCTCAGAGCTCAGTCCTGACCCCTCACCACCTGAAAACACAAACACAGAGACATTAATTTTAGACAGCCCCCCAAAAAAAAATTGTGAACCAAGACAGAATCTATTCAGCAAATACTTTAGTTGTACTGAAAATATTACAAGTTGCTTAAAGTTCTGAATAACCCCAACACCCAAGCGCTTAATTTATTTACTAACTTTCCAAAGTTCTGCTTGGACATATGGCTTATGCCACAGCTGGTTTGCCTGAGTGGCATTATTGGAATAAAGTTGTATGAACACAAGTTTGATCCAAATTTTAGGAACATACCACAAGCCATCAATGAGATATTGTGTTCACTAGAGATGAAGAGATATAATGCACAGTGACTTCACACGTTTGACCACCAAAACCTGTATAGTCTGTATAAACGTGAACTTCATGCAAGTTTTGATACAAAGTCGCCCTCATGTGGCCGTTAAAGCGAAAACAAGCGAAACACATTACTATTACCATTATTCTGTCTGAGAGAAACTCCCTGATTGGATGTTGACAGAATACATATCTGCTGGTCTTGTATATTCCCATAAAATATTTTAGAGCATCTTTCTGCAGCACCACCAGGTGCACACAATGCATAATAAATTACTCCAGGGTGTGGAAGCTTAGTGGTCAGGGTGGTGGAACCATCAATCATTTACATTTACATTTAGCAGACGCTTTTATCCAAAGCGACTTACAAATATCCCAACTTGGTTGGGATCAGAACACAGTGTTGATACAGGACTCTGGAGCAATGAGGGTTAAGGGTCTTGCTCAAAAACCCACATTGGTAAATTCAGTGGACCAGGGATTTGGACCCACGACCTTCTGATTGATAGTCCAACACCCTAACCACTGAGCTACCACTCCCAAGCTGTAGGTTTCAGTAATTTCAGGTCCACTTAAGTTACCAATGTGGGTCCCTGAGCAAGGCCCTAAACCTTCATTGCCCCAGGACTGCCGTATCCACCCTGTGTTCTGACCTTAACCAAGTTGAAACGGTTGTAAGACGCGTTGGATAAAAACGTCTGCTAAATGACCAAACATAAATGTAATATCTAGTCCAGACTTAAGTCATACGGCCAAAACACGTTCTAGATCACTGACCACAGCAGAGAAACACACAGAACTATTTGTTCTTAACAAGACCTTCATGTCATAAGGATGTGAAGGGAAAATGAAAATTGAAAACTCATGCAGACATAGAGAGAACATGCAAACGTCACACAGAATGCGTCCCAGATGGCCCACTCAGAAATCAAACCAGTGAAGCCCACTGCACCAATGGGCTGTGAATTGTAAAGGTATTACACAACATTTATACAATATTGTCAAGTTATTATACAATAACTTGTCTAATTTTAGTTTAGACCCAAGATGGATATCAAAAGGCAGGTTAAAGTCCAAACCCTGTAGCACAGTGAGAGAGCAAACACTAACACAAAGCGGTGTTTAAAAAAAAAAAGAAAAATAAGTACCCATCAGCAGCAGTGTGGATTTGAACATTCTGAAGTCAGAACATGGCAGAACAGTAGCTCCAGAAGCCGATTCTTCAGATCCGATGGTGCCGACAGCTTGCCAGCCGTGTTTGAGCTTCATCTGAAACAGATACGGTGTAAATATACTGCCTGAACAAAAAGAGCAGGGTTGTTTGGATTAAGTTTTAATCACAGTGTACATTCTGTCCCATCCAGGGACACTTGCATTGACACACGCACTGAAAAGGGGCAATTTAGAGCAGCCAATTCACCTTGAATCCATGTCTTTGGACGTATTTGATTGTTAGAGACCCTGGAAACCTGTTACTCAGCGATCAGTGTTCACTTTAAAAACCGAACTAAATCATGTCAAGGAAGACAAAGTTTATTAACTATTTTGCTTTAAATAAACACATTTATGAATCAAACCTTGCCTTTTTATTATAGTGTGTTTGGTACCGTTTTATAAAAAGCACTCAATGTTGTGTATTATAGTAAAGAAATCACACGAAAAAGGTGTAACTGTACTCGGCTATGCGTCATGCCCAACAACACCTCTGTCCTGTAAACGATTCACAATAATGCCTGTCCTCCCAAATCTAATTGCTTCACTTTAATTAAGACAAAAATGATTACAGGTCTAAAAACTCATCTATACAAACTTTTATTTGAACAATCAGAGGCTGTGCTAATTATGGTGTTGCAACCATTTTTTATTTTATATGTGTCTTATTTTATTTTAGTGTATTGTATTTTATCTGAGCGGCACGGCGGCTTAGTAGTTAGCATGTAAATTGACTGCTCTAAATTGCCCCGTATAGTGTGTGTTTGTGTGTGTGGATGTGTGTGAGTGTATGTCCAGCAATGGATTGGTCAACGAAGGTTGTATACAGAGTGCTAAATAAAATTTACATGCTTGCTTAATTCCAATACACCTAAAGATAAAAACTAATTTCATAGAATGATCAGACGGTTCGAGCAGAAGAGGGGTTCATACCTTCACCATGGCGGCCAAATTGTCATAGCCGTACACGTCCATGAGCTCCAGAACTCCAGAGCTGGCTTTGCTTACTACTGGTGTCAGAGCACAACTACAACACAGCAAGCATTTGAAAGAAATATCATTATTTAGCAAATTTCTACAGAAATTTTAATTCATTCATTTATTCATTATCTTCCACTTAATTCTCTGTGGGTCGCGATGGGGGTTCCCCATGCCCATCCAGAGGAAAACATCTAGGGCGCTGGGTAAATACACCCAGGACAGGGCGCCAATATCGCTGGGCACACACTCACAGATTAAAGGGGTGATTTACAGCGGCCGGTTTACCATTTCCATGTTTTTGGACTGTTTGAGGAAACCGGCGAACCCGGAGGAAACCCACGTGGACACGGGGAGGACATAGAAACTCCACCCAGATTGGGATTCGAATCGGGAACCCCCAGCGCTGAGAGGTTAAAAATGAAAATTTGCGGTAGCGGTTAGCACATTTGCCTCTCAGTGGGATCCAGGTTTGAATCCTGATCTGGGTGGAGTTTCCATGTTCTCCCCATGTCCGCGTGGGTTTCCTTCGGGTTCTCCGATTTCCTTCCACAGTCCAAAAACATGGATTCAATGTAAACTGGCTCCTCTAAAACACCCCCAATGTAGTCTGTGTGAGTGAGTGCGTGCCCAGCGATAGATTGGCGCCCCCGTCGTGGGTGTAATCAGTCCAGCGCCCAAAACGTTCTCCCCTGGATGGGCATGTAGAACCCCGCTTCGATCCTAGAGGAGCAGACAGGCCCAATAAGTCAATCAGGATAGACCGGTCGATTGCACTGTGCACTTCCCCCTGCTGGTGCATTGTAGTCATTTATTATTTTATCAATGAAACTGCCATTGAGTTTTCATTGGACGATTTTGTCACATGGCTTAATCAGGTCAGAGTTCACAGTGTCTTTTGGATATTACATGCATGATGTTAGCTTACGGTTCTAGCTTGTTATTTCTGGCTATATTATAATTTATATCATTTAATTAAAGGGTTAAACATTAAAGCTTTAAAATAAATCACTTCTGATGGAGCACGATGACCGGTCCACTGAAAAAGTAGATCTCAGGAAGATTAAGCAGAAGATATGATTAGATAATATTAAGTCACCTGTCACGAATACTGCTGGCTACTCGGTCCACGCCAAGGAAATATGCTGAGCGGAGGATGGCGCCAAGGTTCATCGGATCCTGCACCCCATCTAGAACAAGCCACAGTGGGCAGGGAGGGCTGCCGTCCGAGTTATTTTGCCGATTAGAAACTTTCTCATGGGTGACAAAGCTCAGAGGACTGGCCTGGAGACAAAGACCCTGGTGAACAGCACCGTTGGTCATCTTATCCATCTCCCGTTTAGTGATGTGCTGGATGGGAACACCCCGTCTCAAGGCCTCCTCGCACACCTTCTCGACCGACTCTCGCTGCCGTCCCTCAACACGCTTCACAAAGAGGCGGGTGGGCTTCCGTCTGCCCTGAGACAACGCCAGTAAACAAGGGGCCACTCCAAACACCAGCTCGTCCTGACCCCCAGTTCGTCGTTGGGAAGGGATGCTCCTGTCCTTAGCTTTCTCAGGACCTTTCTGCAGATCTGGTTTAGACTTTCTAACGTCCTCCAGACTTAGTTTGTAAAGTTCAGGTGATATTCCTTTTCCTGACCTGGTGTCAGGTCTCGGGTTCTTTTTGGCAGGATGAAGCAGTTGATCTGAGGAGGTTATTGGACTCCGCCTCACTCGCACAGAAGCTTTAAAACCACTGTCTCTTGGGCTGAGGACAAATGTAGAAGAGTGATAAGATCCAGATGAGCCACTGACAGTTACCCAAGATAGGAACCCCTGACATCTGTTCATTTTCGCAAATGCAAATAATTCTAACGTTGGTCTCCACATATTTGGTTACAATGGGACAGATTAAAAATGTAAATAATTAGAAATCGATTTAATGTTTGATTTAAAAGACAAGAGTACCAACAAGACTCTGAATCCAGAATTTACATTGGCAAAACAAAACGCTTTATAATTCATTACAATGCAGCATTTAACCACGAGCTCCTGTAAAGAAAAAAGAACTCGCTGCAATAATAAAACAAAACGTTCGAAGGTCAACTACAAATCCCAGTCAGTCCACCGCCACATTTCTCCCCATGTGCGCTCCAGTTCGGCTTTACAAAGCGATACTTCCGTCTGCCGTTCTTAGATCAGTTTTCAAAACGCCACCACGCTACAATGACACATCGACCTCAGTTAACACTGAGCCCCGATCAGCCTTCTTTACCAAAAACAGAGCTCAGGCTGTATCCCAAAAAGCGCTTTTAACCCTAATCCTTACTAAATGCAAAATTAAATAAAAAAATTCTGCAAGTGAAACATATTATTTATAAACGTAAAATGTCTAGATTTGTAATAACGTTAAGCATTTATCACAACACAAATGCACTATTCAATTCAATACATAATAGCCCGTTTAAAATAGTGCACTACATCCTAAATAGAAAGTGAATCTGGATATGACGCTTGGTGACGCTGCCACGCATGCGCATTCACCCTTAAAGGCTGTGTTTCAAAACTATACATTTTGGTATTAAAGTGCACAAATGTAGTATGGACGATGCCGGGCATGTTTAAACCCTATTTAGTATGCCGTCCACGAATTGAGATAAGGCCATTGGATCTTGTTACTATGCAACGAGATGTGTTTTGTCAGCGTCAATTTTATATTACACGTACTATATTTATACCATTTGTGTTGTATAGTCTATCACTTTAACATACTGGTTATTTAGGTTTATTGTTGTAAAGTAACCGTTTTTGCTCATTAACGTGGTTAGAAAAGTGTAAGCTAACGCTAACTAGCATCCATCCCGGGTTCTGTTAGTCTGTTAGGCACACTATGGCCGCTGACTGGTTCTCTGATAGCGGGGAAGCTGTTTACCGCTCCCGCGATGCGCTC
>JAOUQT010000027.1:7024003-7035196 GCA_025769995.1 Xyliphius kryptos | reverse complement strand
CACACAATAGGACCTCTCTCTCACGTTCTCAGTCTATCTCGATTTACCTTACGGTTTTTCTGGGCGCGCTCTGCAGCATGATGAAATACAATGCCGAGTCTGAGCTTGTATTGTCTTTAGAATGTCGTAACACAGGAGACTGGTTGGACTTTTTTTTCACACTCACTGAGGAATTGTTAGTAAAGAAAACTTTTTCATTTGCAAAAAAATTTAAAGTGGTTATATGCCGATCTATACCCTGAAAAACCAAAGCCCTCACTCACTCATCACTAATTCTCACACTTCCTGAGGAACTACAAGGCTGAGATTTAGCACTGTGATTACCTACCATGTTCTTGGGAAGACTAGCTGGT
The DNA here is from genome assembly GCA_025769995.1 of Xyliphius kryptos. Lineage (NCBI taxonomy): Eukaryota > Metazoa > Chordata > Actinopteri > Siluriformes > Aspredinidae > Xyliphius > Xyliphius kryptos. Next base: position 7,034,843 of record JAOUQT010000027.1, on the reverse strand, counting down.
TCTTGCTTTCCTACATTTGTTTGTTTTGTTTGGTATCGCCATCGAACGCAACACCTTGGATGGATTGGGGTCTTGGCGAGTACCTACAAGGCTGAGATTTGGCATTGTGATTACATACCATGTTCTTGGGAAGACCAACGTTTTCCTATGTTTGTTTGTTTTGTTTGGTATCGCCATCGAAAGGAACATCTTGGCTGGATTGGGGTCTTCGCGAGGATCTACAAGGCTGTAATTTGGCATTGTGATTACCTACCATGTTCTTGGGAAGACTAGCTGGTTCTTGCTTTCCTACATTCGTTTGTTTTGTTTGGTATCGCCATCGAACGCAACATCTTGGCTGGATTGGGGTCTTGGCAAGTATCTACAAGGCTGAGATTTGGCATCATGATTACATACCATGTTCTTGGGAAAACTAGCTGGTTCTTGAATTCCTACGTTCTTGCTTTCATACATTCGATTGTTCGTTTGGTATTGTCATCAAACAAAACATCTTGGATGGATTGGGGTCTGGGAGAATTGGAGAATTAGTGATGAGTGAGTGAGTGAGGGCTTTGGTTTTTAAGGGTACAGATCAGCATATAACCACTTTACATTTTTTTGCACTTGCACACACCTTATAAATATCAAATTTGGCAGAGATGTCCAGGATTGTTTCTACATTCATTGAAATATCAATTCCAAAAAATCCCACCGGTAGGGGCCCACCAGGGGACCCAATCCAAAATACGGGTCCTGATTTAATTGGACATTTCCACGCACATCATATACCTCAGATTTGGCAGAGACGTACAGGACGACCTCTACACTCATAGGGATATCAAAAATTCCCAAAAATTCCCACGGGACCCACCAGGGGACCCAATCCAAAACGTGCTTCGCAATGACTATTAACAAATCTCAGGGTCAGTCTCTCAAGTGAGTTACCGTAGCAACGCACGGGTAGTGGGCTAGTATAATATAAACATATAAAGTCTTTAAAGTCTGTTTTTATTATAAGCACTATAAAACGGCTGAGTCGGATTTCTTAAAACCGCATTCCAAGATACATATTTTCGCTAAGTACATGTACTTGAGAACTTCACGCGTTGCCTTCCAGCTCTGAAATGATCGTGTTGTTGGCCGTACGTCGGGTAACTTTGTAAAAGTTCTAACGGCATGCCAAGTTGATAGAGGGAGGAAAACGAGGGCTTTGTGGTTACACCCAAACGGGTTTGATTTAAAGAGCTATAGCCAAAATAAAGCGAAAACACAAGGGACAAATTTGGACAGGATTAACTACATTTGGAACCCATATTCAAAAACACAGGCATGTGCTTTGGGTGTTATTCTTGCTGGAGCTCATATTTCTTGGACGAGGATTTGCATCTGTGTTTGTGGTTGTTGGAAAGATTACTGTCAGAGCACAGGATTGATAGGTGTTGATGTTAATTGGCTTTATCTAACGTCTCGGGGCCCTCGAATCCGTCCTGAGTTGGAGAAATGATGAGTTTCCTTCCAGCATGTGGAAAACGAAATGCCCACGGCGAAGCCCCGTCATGTACCCTCACACCCGTCGGCCCTGGCTGCGCTCCCCGTTGCCTTCCATGTCAGTTTTGAGATGTTCAGATGCATTTCCCATGGAAAACTGGCAAATCACCGCATCTTTAAGCCCATCAATGCCACAGTCCACGCAGAGAAATGAGTCTCTTGTTAAATCGAATAATTGGTCCCGTTCTGAAAACCCAGACGTCGGCCAGCTTTGCTTTTCTTTTGGGAAAGCACATGTTTTGTTTCAAACGCATTTCGAGAATGGAAATGATGGAAACTGAAATAGATCTGGACGGTTTGCGGAGGCGTGGTGTACCCGTCTGAACCCCGGTACTCAACATTAATGTCCACAGACCGCGGTGGAAACACTGCGGTAGAACGAGTTACTCAGTTTTCAACGCCGACGTCTGAAAATCTGCATTAACGTACAAGAGATCGAACTTCGACGTTTACTTAAACCTTTACTTGCACCAGTGCAGCATGGGAGCTGGATTCTTAAGAATCACTGTTGTTGGTCATTTGGTATTAAAACACCTTTTAAATCAGCGGTGGGCTGATTTAACCATACGGTGGTTTAGTGGTTGGCACGTTGGCCTCTAAGCGTTGGGGATCCCAATCTGGGTGGAGTTTCCATGTCCTCCCTGTGTCTGCGTGGGTTTCGTCCGGGTTCTCCGGTTTCCTCTCACAGTCCAAAAAACATGGATTCCAGGTAAATTGAATGCTCTAAATTGTATAGTGTGTGTTTGTGTGAGTGAGTGTGTGCCCAACAATAGATTGGCGCCCTGTCCTGGGTGTATCTGCCCAGCGCCCGAGGTGTTCTCCCCTGGATGGGCATAGGGAACCCCATCGTGACCCTTATTGCAGAATAAGTGGAAGATAATGGATGGATGGATGGATATATATATGTACTAGCCGACTACCTGTGCGTTGCTACGGTGACTCACTTGCGAGACTGACCCAGAGATTTATTAATAGTCATTGCAAAGCACATTTTGGATTGGGTCCCCTGGTGTGCACCGTGGAAATTGTTTGGAATTTGTGATATCTCTATGAGTGTAGAGGTCGTCCTGTGCATCTCTGCCAAATTTAAAGTATGTGATGTGATGGAAATGTCCAATTGAAGCAGGACCCGTATTTTGGATAGGGTACCCTGGTGGGCTCCCGTAGGATTTTTTGGGAATTTTTGATATCTCAATGAACGTAGAAACAATCCTGGACATGCCTGCCAAATTTAAAGTTTGTGAGGTGTGTGGAAGTGCCAAATTAGAGAACACGGCTGCGAACTACAGGAAAATCACTGCATTTCTGGGCACACACACACACACACACACACACACACACTATATAGGGGCAATTTAAAGAGACGATTTCACCTTGAATCCATGTTTTGGATTAGAATTCAAACCCTGACCTAGGGATAAATGCTTGTGTGTTGGAAAATACAACCAAGACAGGGAATGAATCAATCGCTGGGCACACACACACACACACACACACACACACACACATACACATTGTATAGGGGCAATTTAAAGCAGCTAATTCACCTTAAATCTATGTTTTTAAATTGTGAGAGATAACTGAAGAACCAGGGGAAATCCCCCACTTAAAGGAAGTGAACATGCAAACACCAGCCCTATTGGGATTCAAACCCGGATCCCCGGCGCTGAGAGGCGGACGTGCTCACCGCACCGCTGTGGCTCCCCATGATCTTAATGGAAATAACAAATCTGAACAGTCTGCACTTTTAAGGAACTTTCAAAGGAGTTTCTGCATCAATTCTCTTACCAGTTGGTGCGTCAGCATGATCCTGATGAGCGGCTCTGATGACAGGTTGACCGAGAGGACAGGAGTAGGCTCTACCTTCAAAGAGATCAGATAGCTGGCCACCTGGATCTTATGGTCTTTGAACTCCACTGCTTCGTTTATCCTGAAGAAAAGAAGTCAGAAGCAATTCAGTCCAACAACAAAAAAAAACGAGCTTTCCTGTAGAGATGTATCGAGACGGACCGATGTTTTGAAGGTAGTTTGGGAAAAGGAAGCGTGGGAAGTGCAGACAGGTTCCCGTTGCACCGTTAATCTGAGGTCAGTGACTGGGTCTTTATCCCTCGCCTGCTGAAGATCAACAATTCTGTGGGTTTCATCCAAAGCATCAGCTTACTGCTTTGAGATCAGTTTCCTAAAAACATACGAATGTTCAACGCCCTCGTAAAGTTCAATGGAAAGTAGCGTTTCAAAGAGCCGAGGCGAAACCCAACAGTCAGCAGTGACAGAGACGAGCTCTGGGAAACTCATAAGCACGGATCCTTCGGAGGATTTCGGTTCGGTGGTAAACCCATTCGTTCCACCCCATCCTGAGCGACTCCAGACGGCCAGATTAGATTCCCAAAATAGTTGCTGTACAATACGATATAAGCCAACAGATAACAGGCGCAATTTGGTTGGGTGACATTAATTACCTTGACTTGGGCATTATGTGTGACCCCCGTACTATTCTAAATTTAGAAAACCTCGTGTTCCTGGAATTGTGTGCAAGGCAAAGAATAGAACAAAAACCTTGATTTTAGTGTTCTCCCTCCCCAAGCACTTCATAGACCACATCTGTACACATGTGGCACGTCAAATAACTTCAACAAGAACATCGGGATGCTGAAATGATGGTGGGGGTCTATACGAATGTGTTCTTGAAGAATGCTACCAGCTCCAACAATCCATCCATTATCATCCCCCTAATCCACTACTTGGCGTTCCCCCCCCATGCCGATCCAACGGTAACATTTTGGGTGCCAATCTAACGCTGGGCACACACACACACTATATAGAGGCAATTAAGAGCAACCAATTCACCTCAAACCCTTGTTTTGGATTGTGGGAGGAAACCGGAGAACCTGGAGGAAACCCACATTGAGACTCCACCCAGTTTGAGATTCAAACCTATGGGGGTTCCCTGTGCAAATCCAGGGGAGAACGTCAGGGGCACTGGGCAAATACACCCAGGACAGAGTGCCAATCCGTCGCCGATGTGCCACATATCTGACAGCATATCTGACATGTAAACTGAGGAAACATAGAAATAATGAAGTCCAGAATTCGGTCCACTATTGATCTGTTTGAGAATTGGCATCAGCAGCGACTGTTCGGACCACTCCCACCTGGCTGACAGCATTCTGTGCAGATCATCAGAATAAGTGTTTTTTTTTAGTGGATTGCCCTGAATTGTAATATGAACATAATGTGTGTAAAAAGTCTGGGTGGAGTTTCCATGTTCTCCCCGTGTCTGTGTGGGTTTCCTCCGGGTTCTCCAGTTTCCTTCCACAGTCCAAAAACATGGCTTCCAGGTAAACTGAATGCTCTAAATTGCCCTGTATGGTGTGTGTGTGTGTGGATGTGTGAGTGAGTGTGTACCCAACGATGGATTGACGCCTGGGTCACGAAGTTCACGATGACCTGTCCACTGGTCATGGCCTGTCAAAAATAGATCTCAGACCAGAAAAGTGTGGACACACCTGCTTTAGAGGATTCGATTTTGGCTAATTTTGACCTATTGTCTTTGTATAACTGAGTGCTTCTGCAGCATCACATCTCATCTTTGTTTCAGATTCTTTCTTATAAGAAATTGAAGAGAAACATCTGTGACCAAGCTGCTCTCGGAATGAGACCTAATTGAGATCACAATCGAATCTAAGACATCAAAGCTCAACATTCGAGCAAGAAAACGTTTCCTCTGGGTAATAACGTTGTGACAGGGTTAGATTTACTGGTCATTACAGGTTGGGCTGGTTAAAGAACCCACTGCTCTATAAACACCTGAGCAGGACGGGAAAGTCGGGAAAGTCGCTTTCTCTTTATTCTTTTATCTGCATCTGTTGAAAGCCGGAAATCCTTAGAGCTGAATGTGAACACGAACCTAAAATACTCTTGAGAGCAGAACTAATGGACAGGGGAGTCGCTGCTGTCTGTCCTCACTTAGTAAAATGTAGTACTCTGAAGATTCCCAGAAGATTGCGTAAGATGGGACGAGGGCTGGGAGTCTTAGACATGCCAGACTGGCAGAGAAGAGAATAAGAAACTGAGGTCATGCGACGCTGTGACATTACAGGAAACACAAGCATGCATGCCACACACACACACACACACACACACACACCCTCGATTGTCTCATAAAAATATTTACAAACACACAATGATGTAAAAAATGGTTCGATTCATAAATTGCGTTTATTGAAAGCAAATAATTAAAATACTGGTCTTCCGTAACGCGATCTAGTCCAGATTTTAAAGTGAACGCTGACGCTGAGTAACTGGTTCACGGTTTCTCTAACAATCAAATACCGCAATCTAGCGGCCAAATTACAGAACGCAGGTTATAAATGGGAAAATAATGTATTGTATATCACACATTAATAACTTTGCGAAGTGGTCAGAGGTGTGAGTTATTTTCAATAATGTCACGGCTGAGTAAACGGCTCAGCCAATCAGATTTAAGGACCGGAACTACCTGTTTATAAATAAAGTTCTGATTCTCATGGTCTTAAAGCCACACAGGGGTAACAGGGAAAGTTAACAGGTTAATGGTTAATAGTAATAATGCTACAAAGATGAATTTACAGCACAAACATGTCAATAACTCACTAAAGAATAAAGCTACGTTAAAAATGAGCACACCATTATTTTTCTTGTGCAATTCTCCGTGTGTTTGATGCGTCACATGACACCTCCTTCCCATAAAGTTGAATCCAAAATGGCGGATTTGCAGATGGCCGCCATGGGCGTCACCCGGCCTCAAATGTTTTTCCCCTCCCGTGTACTGACATGCCACAAATGGTAAGACAAAATCAGTAACCTCTTCCATTTTATCAGGATGGGTTCTGCTCATCCCTGGAGCAATGAGGGTTAAGGGTCTTGCTCAAAGACCCACATTGGTAACTTCAGTAGACCTGGGATTTGAACCCACAACCCATGGATTGCTAGCCCGACACTCTAACCACTGAGCTACCACTCCCACTGTATCTGTACATTGTGTATATTGCAAATTTGAAGACAATTTTTAAGACTCCAAAATGAATTTTCAATAGAAGAGTTTCTTATGGACTGCTATTCGGTACAAACCATGATAAATATTTAAGATTATACATCAAATGGTCTCCTATGACTAATTACCAACACCTCCAATGTTAAAGTTCCAGCTGGCTGTGGAAAATGTAGATGCATTTTACTGCAAAATGATGCCAAGCTCAAGAAAAGCGTTCATAGTCCTCTTAGCTGCCATTAAACTGACCGGCTTGCTTGTTTTGAGGCAGCTTAATAACCTCCATGCTTTAACGTGTGAGTCAGCCACGCTAACCGAAACACCGGTAGCATATTCAACGGACATGTGAGTAACAGTCCAGGAGGGGTGATGTCAGCCAGACTTAATCACGAGAAGTCAACACTAAAGTAACTAGGCTGTGTGGCTAGCGTGAGGGGGACTAACTAATAGCATATGACTCAGCTGGGGGGCAATGCACTTTACTAGCTCTTAGTGCCTCGTGTTGCTAATAGCAGGCGCATCGACATGGGATGGCTAGTTTACTGGGCCAGGCTTTATGCTGTAAACAAACTGCGATATAAAAACCCAGTAGGCAATTGCTAGTTTTTTTTTTTCTAATGAGGTGCTTTTCCTTTCTCATAAGCTGAGAAACACACTGTTGTCTGCCAGGCCTTAGCAAAAAATAGCTTTCCACGTATCTGCTCTTTGGCTGAGTTGATGTCGAGAAAAAAAAAGATGTTTTTCACAGGTTTTCCACTGCAGCAGCATAACTCCTATTCAATATGACAGCCATGAATAACCAGGCTGATTAAAAAAGGTGGTGTCCACCAGCCAAAGGGACCTGACAGCTAGAGGAGAGCAACGAGACACAGCACGTCTCCGATGTTCGTCTGCTGCACAAAGCCGCCTCTGTGTTGCCTAGCCCTGAGCCAAGGCCCAGAAAAGGCTCTTTTGTCAGGTGGAACTGTCTAGAGGTTTGAGGATTGCCTGGATCAGACAGCATGCCTGCTCTTAACTGTCACAACCAAACAAGCAAGACCGGAGAAGCTCAGGCCCTATTTCATGCTATAAAAATACAAAATGGGTTTCCTGGAACACATGCTCCGGAGACTAATCTGGACACTTGGCCGATCCCCAATGCTAATATACTCATAGTATGAACTCATTTTATTTCTGCATGGCGCAGACTTGAAATCAAGATGAATGGTTACTCACTGGCTACATAAATTACGACTGAATCCAACTTGCTTTCTTTGGATGTGACAGTCAGAGGACGGTAAATCAGAAATTGCGAAAACGGTCACATTTTATTACAGAGATTCCAAATAGAAATTGTGTCTTCGGTTAAATACCAGACGTAAATTAACACAACGGTATCTTAACTATAATTTGCAATAATCTCGTTTTTCATGGCAGCATAAGCCCCTAATAAAACCAGCATGCTTTTTTGTTTTTGGGGAAAAAACAAAACAAATCATGCATCTACATCAAAAAAAGAAGCAGTGAATAAACATTTGAAAAATGTATGAAACATTAAAAGTTACAGTATAACTATTACTATTATATTAGAAATAAAGAATTTAAAAAACTGAAACACATTTACCAACGTATTAATGTCCAGCAACCAGCATCACGTGGGTAGAATCCTGTGGCCACTGATGAAGGATTTGAGGATCCATCCATCCATTATCTTCTGCTTATTCCTCTACTAGAGTCGCGGTGGGGTTCCCCATGCCCATCCAGGTGAAAACATCTCGGGCACTGGGCAGATACACCCAGGACAGGGTGCCAATCCATCCAACACTCACACATCCACACACTATATGGGGCTCCATATAGGAATTCATAGAGCAGAGGTGTCCAAACATTTGCATCTTTTGTCTAATTTAGAAGACAACCACAAGATGGTTTAAGATGCTGGGATTTAAAAAAGCCATATATCATACTGGCTAACCAGGGTGGTGTTTAAAGCCCTATGGTGTGTTTTTGGTCACATTTATTCATATAATTTATTTAATTTTAGGGCGGCATGGTTATCACATCCGTCTCTGAGCGCTGGGGATTCAGGTTTGCAGGATTTCCATGTTCTCCCCATGTCAGCGTGGATTTTCTCCCTTTTTTCCCATAGTTCAAAAACTGGCTGCTTAAAATGACATATAGTGTTTGTGTGGGCATAAATGAATGTGTGCCCATTGATGGAGTGGCACCTTATCCTGCCCAATGCTTAAATTGTTGTCCCCTGGATGGGCATGAGGAGCCCCCAGCGACCCAAGTCCCTAATATTGAATTAAGTGGAAGATAATCTCAATAATGGAGATTTTGGATGGACAGTTGTATACCGTGTACAAAATTTGGACACGGGTTGTGTAAATACTGAGTTTAATACAAGAGCCTATGATGTGGTTAAAAGAAATGGTACATTAAATAATATTTTGCAACACTGCAGCCAAACCCAAATGATTGCATAAGCTACACAAGCCCACAAACTAAAATATTAAACATTAGCAAGCCTGCAAATACATTGAGACATATTTTACATTGGGCTGTCAAGTCCAATGTCTAGCCTCTTTCAAAAGCAAATAGCATTTGTCCATTTTTGACCCCCAAACAAAAGCATGTGTGCAGACAGGTACATGGTTAACGCGTAATAATAAAGCTTTTTAGTAAAGAAAATAAAAGCATTCTGGTGGCAACAGGTTCCCAGTATGCTTTTACCATCGCCCTTATTTCCACTTCAAACAAGTAGGGAAAGGGATCCTACCCGTGGGGTAGAGGCTAATGAGCACTCCTCCATTCTCCCCGTGCTTTATTCTTCTAGCTTTCTTTAAAAGAGGAGGGAAAGTCCCCAGCGTCTTAATAATCCCCCTGTTAAACAGACGCATGGCTTCTTCTCGGAGTAACTGCACAATTACAACCCTATCCTATCTTGTCCCGTTCTCAAGCTCACTTACAGGGTCATTACCATTTACTTTCTGATGGATTTGAATGGTCAGAAAGGGGGCTGCTTTGAGCAGTGATTTAACTAAAATAGCACTCAAAACGTTGGAGGTGCACAATAAAGCCTTTATACGTGAGGTTCTTGATGAGTACAATAATGAAGGCTGTTGCTGTATAAACTTAGCGCTTTCCCGGCACAAATGCTCCCGTGTCAGACAAACACTTCAACCTAAAACTAACTGTGTCAGTGCTGTTGATTCTGGGTAAGCCTGCATGACAAATCTCTCTTTGTGTTGATTTAGGACGCAGCTTCTTGTTATGGTTCGAACTGAAAAAGGTTTTTCTTCATTTACAACACAAAGCTTGCAGTGTTATATTATTATTATTATTTTTCATTCCAAAACCAAGAGCTGGAACATGTTTATGCATTTTAAAGGCGTAGATACTGGTATCTTTACCTTAAATAGCAAATGATGTCAAGTAAATACTCAGTAGTCTGATGAACTTAGGGTTTCTGACAGTGTTTTACACATAATTTAACATGTTTAGACCTTTTGTTGGTGCCAGTTTCAGCAATAAGCCGCATAATCAAGCCCTTCCTCAGTATATCGTTGCCCATCCTAGTTTTACCTCGCCACCTTAAACTCCAGAGGTATTCATGTAGTCAGCGTACTGTTGAGCAGACTGTATAATTATGCTTCTGTGACTAAAAACAACAGATAGCACGTCTCTGAAGGGATTTCAATGATGGCAAACAAAAGTTGTAGCCATGTTGCAAAGTTCAAGAGCAACAGTCTTGTTTATGATATTTTTCCAGAAATATGGGACCGATAGAAACAGTTACCTGATTTATAAATTTGTATAATTTCGAAATTGTTGTTTCGAGTGAAGTTGAGGCCATTATAGGTAACAAAAGAGTTCCATTAGGAAAAAAGAGGGGTGGGGCTCCGTCGTGTGTATCCCCCGGTTTGGTGACTTAGTCCTTTTCAAGTGAATGGCCTTTTTGGACATCTCATTTAAAAAATAAAATCTGCAGATTTATCATGAAAAAGCCACTTTTGTACCTACGTTATTCCTTTAACCTCAGCCTGTAAATTGTGGGGGAATAAATACACTCCTCAAAGTGAACACCAAAACACCGCAATGTAACTCCAAGTCAACCACACTTCTGTGAAATCCACCTGTCCAGTTGTTGTGCAACACAATCAATTTCACTTGCTGTTGTGCAAATGGAACAGGCAACAGGTAGAAATGAGAGGCACTTAGCAAGACCCCCCCCCTATAAAGGAGTGCTTCTGCAGGTGGTGACCACACCCCTTTTCTCTGTTCTCATCCTTTCTGGCTGAT
>JAOUQT010000027.1:6985655-6999879 GCA_025769995.1 Xyliphius kryptos | reverse complement strand
TATCCTGCACTTCCTTGTTCCACCACCAAGTTTCCTTGCTGTTTTTCACCTGTCCAGATTGACACAACAAGTGCCTTTCTGCCTGTATGTCTAATTACTGTTGCTGTTGCTACCCAGTCACCAGTGGTCCTCTTCTCTACGTTTGTCCTCTTCCTAAACACCAGAGTCATTCTGCACACCACCACCCTATGTTGTTTAGCTACACTATCCCCTGCCACTATCTTACAGTCTCCAATCTCTTTCATGCAACCTTGTCTACACAAGAAGTAGTCTACCTGTGTGCTCCTGCCTCAACTCTTGTAGGTCACCCTGTACTCCTCTTTCTTTTTGAAATACGTGTTTACTACACCCATTTTCATCCTTTTTGCTAAATCCACCGCCATCTGTCCTTTTAGGATCTTATCCTCAACACCAAACTTGCCAATCACCACCTCATCGCCTTTGTTTCCTTCACCAAAAAGCCCATTGAAATCTGCCCCAATCACCACTCTCTTCTCTCTGGGAATTCTTTCTACCGCTTCATCTAGCTCCCTCCAGAATCTCTTTCTCCTCCAACTCACAGCCAACTTGTGGTGCATAGCCACTGACAACATTGACCATTACACCTTCAATTTATAACTTTAAACTCATCACTCTATTTGACACCCTTCTCACCTCAACAACACTCTTTGCATAGTCCTCCTTCAGAACCACGCTCTAGAAATAAGCTGGCTTGTACTCTAAAATATCTTGCCTGATGTTTAAAAAATAGATGGTCCACACTGACATTTTCTTCTGTGCTTAATTGTTTGTTGGTTCCTAAATACATGCTCTTCAATGATAAATCTAAGATTATAGAGTTGGTGCTTTGTCAGAGCTGGCAGGAATGTGAATGTAAATAAACATGGTGAAAGACAGCATATCATTGCGCTGCCAATAGTTTGTAACTTCACGCCATTACCCCAGTGAAATGTTTGTCCTTTTCTCAGTGGTCCACCTCAAATCACTGCCATATTACTTTTGTTACACTCAGAAAAGTCACATTGATCTTTGTTCTGATTTGTCGGTGTACTTTTTATTCATAACATTTTCGTTTTTATTTCACACCCTAATATCTGCGTGCACCACAAACTGCAGGACTGAGTTGTAAATATTAAGCATTTCATTTCTAAGAATTACAATCGCGGTGATCCCTACAGCGATGGGAGGGATATTTGTTTATGAGCACCATCAAATTGGAAGACCCTTACAGTTCGCGGGAGAAGAATATCGGTTTAAAATTGGCCAGCTTATCTTTGTGTGAACCAGGTATCAAGATTTTTGTAATCTGGTCTTTAATAAGGCATAATGGGGGTTTACTTATTACACTCAAAACGGCTATAAACAACTACAGCTTAGTAAGCATGTATAGTCTTAATATTTATATGTACTACAGAATATAGAGAAATTTTGGGCGCTAAGATTACAAATATTTTAGAGTTTATTATATTTAATATTTATTTTTTATACTATTACTTTTCTGACACAAATGATAAAAAATATAAAGTCAGTAATGTAAAAATGTTTCATGTTACTTGATTTTTTCATAATAAAAACACAAAGGCCGCTCCAAGATATGGTATAAAAAAAAAAAAAAAATCACCCCAAATGTTGGCCTTTATTTTATAATTTATAGAGTATAGTTGATTTAAATTCAAATTTGTTTATAACGTTGTTATAATTTCTTTCATGTAAAAACATTCATTTTAAAAGCAGCTGTATTTGAAAATGCCTTTTCGCCAAGACATGCCATAAAATTAGTACTGTTCTACAGTTCTTCTGGAGACGCTGACTATTACACTTACATTGTTTTTGTAGTTAAACCAAACAGCCTTCGTTACGGATTTTGTCTACAAATTGTTCTTCAATATGGTTAAATTAAGTATAATATAGATGGGGTTTGAAAATTAAAAATATTTTTGTAGCAATTCTTTAATGCAGACCATAAAAATTCGCATATTTAACAATATTTGTTAAGCAATTGCATGCCTATGACCTTTGCACAGTACTGAATATCAATGAAAATATTCTTCATGGTTTGCTGTTCTCTATAATGCTTGTAACGTCTTCTATCAGAAGCATGTGTAATGAGGCATAATTATTTAACCACTACTTTTTTAGGCACTTTCGTAATCTTTGCTCTGACGATACTCCGATGGTCCGGCGTGCTGCTGCATCTAAGTTAGGCGAGTTTGCCAAAGTTTTGGAGCTGGATTATGTCAAGAGTGACATCATTTCTCTGTTCACTGCACTGGCGTCTGATGAGCAGGTGAGTTTGTCATAGATGTCAAAACCACCCTTGTGTAGTGTAAATGTGCAAGAACAGAGTTCTTAGTGTCTCCAGTCACAGACAGACTTGCCAAAATCAAGCCCATTGATTATTCTACTGATGTTTAGGTGTTTGTTTCTTTCTGTAGGACTCTGTGCGCCTACTGGCTGTAGAGGCATGTGTGAGCATTGCCACACTCCTGCCGCAGGAGGATCTGGAGTCTCTGGTTATGCCGACTCTGCGCCAGGCTGCAGAGGACAAGTCCTGGAGGGTGCGCTACATGGTGGCAGACAAGTTCTCTGAGGTGAGTGTTTTGAATCTTATTTTAAAGTTTTGTACAGTTTTTATCAATATTATTAAATGCTTATGCAGCCAATATTTCTTTCTCTGTTTAGAGAGTTTTTGAGCTACACAATATTGCCAAAAGTATTCATTCACCTGGTTCACTCGCATATTTTGCTGCCTGACCATGGAAACCCGTTCCATGAAGCTCTCTGCGCAATGTTGTTGAGCTAATCTGAAGGACACGTGAAGTTTGGAAGTCTGTAGCGATTGACTCTGCAGAACGTTGGCGATCTCTTTGCGCATCAGTATCCGCTGACCCCGCTCCATCAGTTTACGTGGTCTACCACTTTGTGACTGAGTTGTTGCTATACCCAAACACTTCTATTTTCTGATGATACAGTTGACTGTGGAATATTTATTAGCAAGGAACTTTCACAACTGGATTTTTTGCACAGGTGGTATCCTATCACAATTTCACTCTGGAGTTTACTGATCTGAGAGCGATCTATTATTTCACGAATGTTTGTAAAACACGGTCTGCATGCCTAAATGCTTGTTTTTATACTCCTGTGGCCATGGAAGTGATGGGACCTGATTCCGATAATTTGTCTGGGTGAGCAAATACCTTTGGCAATGTGGTGTATTTCTGGCTCAATCAAAATTTTCAAGGAAAAAGAAATATTTTGCACATAATGTGTTTTTAATTGTTTCCTTTGCGCTTGCAGTTACAAAAGGCAGTTGGTCCAGAAATCACAAAGAATGACCTTGTGCCGGCCTTCCAAAACCTTCTCAAAGACTGCGAGGCTGAAGTGCGTGCTGCTGCTGCCAACAAAGTCAAAGGTACAACTGCCCGTTCAACTGTTATATTCAGTTTCTGAAAACAGTTTTAAAAAACAGTTAAACCAGCAAAATAAGGTGTCACTTAGTAATTTGAGTTTGCGTTATATTCTTTGGTCATCAGAATTCTGTGAGAATTTACCAGAAGACAGCCGAGAGACCATCATTATGAATCATATTCTTCCTTGCGTCAAGGTACATTTAACTAAAGTGTAGATGACCAGATTTGCAGTTAAACTAAAGTTAGTACATTAATATGATTAAAAAATGGTATCGGTAATTATTGACATGCAAGTTAACTCTAAAATTTTCAATTCAGTCTTTAATAACAAACAATAATAAAGTGTCAAAGTCTGTAAGGTTAACAAAGTAAGCAAAAGGACAATGTTGTAGTTTTTAAAATGGTGCTTGTTATGAACTCTTCTCGAAAGTTCAAGTTGCAACTCTTCTCTTTTCTTGCTTGCAGTGTTTACTTTCTGAGAAAAGAACACTGTTTAAAGTTATAAAATATGCCCTACATAGTGGTCTCCTTTTTAAACAAACAGTCATTATTGACTAGCAGTTGACTTTTAAATAGGAAATTTGTAGCCTAGTGTTAATGTTGATTACAGATGACTTGACCCAAATAATGCATAAAATGTTTGATTAAGGCTTTGCTATATCATGATCCATGAAGTGCATTACATAGGGATGATTTCATGCTTTGAGACGGGACCTTGCATGAGTAAAAACGTGTTAACACCTCTAGATTGGATTTATTTCACACTTCTGTGTGAAACTTTTGCATCTTGACTGCAATAAGAAAATCATATGGCATAATGTGTTTTAGTTCTCATGGTGACAAGATACTGCACTGCTGTGTGATCATGCAGTACTTAAAACAGCGGATATAAGCAAAATTCATTTGAACTCTTCTGAATCCTTCAAAATGAAACTTTATTGCAAAAAATTGCTAATGAATATTCGCATCTAAATATAATTATATACTATATAGCTTTAGATGCCTTTTTTTTTATCCGCATGTTTTCAATATCGTTTTATCTCTAGTTTATTTTGGTCTCTATATATAAAGCATTTCTGGTGGGGCATAAACCATTAAATGTGTCATTACTAAATAGCTTTGCAACTTTCCTTTAATGTGGACTGTGTTCCAGTGTTCCCTATACTTTTCAATTAAACTTGGTACAAGTCTGATAGCAGGGGTATTTTTTGGTTTTATTTGCTGATGTGGGAGGTGTGAATGTTTTGATTTTCCAGCTGTCTAATATCATTAACATTTAGTGCCTTTCATTAGGAACTGGTTTCAGACACAAATCAGCATGTCAAATCAGCTCTGGCCTCTGTGATCATGGGTTTGTCTACCATTCTGGGCAAGGACAACACCATTGAGCACCTGCTTCCTCTCTTTCTGGCCCAGCTTAAAGATGAGGTAAGTACTTCAGATCAAAGTGCTACAGCTGGTGTGTCTGTGTTGGTTGTTGCCCTAGACCAGACCTCAATGAGATCTGCGTCATCTTTTAACTAGAAAAGGGTATTCTTTGTAACTGGCCACTTTAAAACCATAGGCCTGCATGGAGCCTTGAAGTTAGGGATGAGTGGTGCACAGTTTTTTGTTTTATCTGATATTGCTTACACCATTTATATTGTACCCGTTTCTTCCATACTTCCATAGGCTTTTGAACATGATTCTCCCCAATGCGTATGCCATTTCTTCTAGTGCCCAGAGGTGCGCCTGAACATAATCTCTAATCTGGACTGTGTGAATGAGGTCATTGGGATCCGTCAGCTCTCCCAGTCTCTCCTCCCAGCTATTGTAGAGCTTGCAGAAGATGCCAAGTGGAGGGTGCGACTGGCCATTATTGAATACATGCCACTGCTGGCTGGCCAGCTGGTGAGTCTAACTCTGGAGGTCGTCTAGATGACCTGATTTAAGACTGGTTTGTGGTCAAGCTTAAATGTTTAAGCAGTTTAACGTTTTCAGACCAGATGTCTGTCTTTTGTGCCTTTAGGGTGTGGAGTTCTTTGATGAGAAACTGAATTCCCTGTGCATGGCGTGGCTTGTTGACCATGGTATGTGAATGCTGAAGCATTCTGTCTATCTTCCATTTTTTTTTGTTTTTTTTTTTTTTTTTTTTTTTTAAGGTTTGCTGCTCAGATATTATCTGTGGCATATGGATGTGTTAACTGCGATTTAAAATTTCAGCTGTATGGGCAATTTAGAGAAATCAGTTTGCCTACCATATGTTTGACATAATGAGCTCATGGAACCATATAATGTTAGATTTGTGTTTTTATAACAAATCTTAGTCAGTCACACTGGGAATATGATCTGTAAAGCATTTCTTACCAAATGAACTAAAGGTGTTATTGTGTGCATGATAGTATACGCTATCCGAGAGGCAGCCACATGCAACCTGACGAAGTTGGTGGAAAAGTTTGGTGCAGAGTGGGCTCAGAACACAATCGTGCCTAAAGTGCTAGGAATGGCCAATGATCCCAACTACCTGCATCGTATGACCACACTCTTTTGCATCAACGTGCGTATTTGTCAATGCACTCACTCACTGACTCACCTTTTTTTTTTAATATCTGACAACTGCCCTAAGGCTTTAACACGATGTTTAGCTATTATCTGTTTAAAGCAAGTAGGTTTTATACATTTTTTTTTGCTAGTGATTCATCAGTTTGTGTCTCTGCCACACAGTTGAGTGCCCGGTGACTAACCCAGTACAGGATATGACATGTACACCAGGCTTATGTAAGCTTTAATGCTTGTCTTATTTAGGCTCTCTCAGAGGCGTGTGGCCAGGAGATCACCACCAAGCACATGCTCCCTGTTGTCCTGAAAATGTCCAACGATCAGGTGGCTAATGTGCGCTTCAATGTGGCTAAGTCTCTGCAGAAGATCGGTCCTGTTCTGGACAGCAAGTATGTCTTCTTGCACATGAGCACATTCCTTTGTATTTTCCTTAAAGAACAAAAAAACTCCATTTCTAAAAAGGGCTCTTTTAAAACTTTGTCATTTTTGCAGCTGTCTGCAGACTGAGGTAAAACCCGTGCTGGAGAAATTGGCTGCAGACCAAGACATTGATGTGAAATACTTTGCCCAAGAAGCGATAAGTGGTATGCACAAATTGCTTTTTAATTTTAAACCTTTACATATATATTTTTATTCTTTCCTGGTTTCTATGATCAGTTATTTTAAAGATTCTTTTGGTTCTGAAATTGGAATCATATTTAATATTGCATGTAAGCCTGTAGAGAGATTAATAACTAATACAAGACATCGTATAACTTTAATTATTCTTTAGAAATGTTCAGAATTTCTTTTGATGCTTAACATTATAGAATTTGGTCGTGCTTACATTTTTCAGCAAAAAATAATTATGCTAAAATAATGTGTGGAATGCAACGTATTGCATAACAGACCCCTTTTCAGACTAAGGAATGGCATAAAGGCTGCTGGATTTTGTATGCAATAAAAGAACGTGTTAATGTCAACGTCTTTAAAACAATTATTACATGTTTTTTTTTTTTTTTTTACTGTTATAATTTGTCATTTTATTTTTTGCTTTACACTTGTGTGTGTGTGTGTGTGTGCATGTGAACGTTTTTCATGTTACTGTATGTTAATCATATGGTATATTTTTACTGAGTGTCTTTCAGAAACTTCCAGTTTCCAGTTCATGACTTGCTTGTTTTATAAATCCAGCAGCTTATTATTTTTTTCTTTGTCTACAACGTGTTTTATGTAATATATGTTGCTTTCGTCACAGATATATAAACATTTTTGTCTACCATTTAATGTTCTAGTGGAGTGGGGTATAGTGTCGCAGTGGGTAGTGCTGTTACCTCACAGCAAGATGATCATGGGTTTGATCCGCAGGTGCGATAGCTTCTGTCAGTTCTCTGTGGAGTTTTTTTCCACCCTGCATCCATGTAGGGTTTTCTCTCACAGTACAAATCCATGTGCACTAGGTGAATTGGAGATACCGACTAACCCCCGACTAATATGAATATGCTGAAATGGCATTAATGAAATTATAGTTAAATGTTTTAGTGGAACACTTGTTTGTGGGGAAATATAAAAAGCACATAATTAAACATATATTTGCATGTGAACAATTAAAAATTGTGCCCAAGACTTCTGCATATTACCGTATTTTTACATGCACGTCTTTTTCTTTCTGTAGTTCTTGCCCTGGCCTAATGAAGCCCCTGCTGAATTCCCCATCTCAAGCCGATCACCACAACCCCCACTACCACCAATCATCATTGTTAAAAGCCACTGATTAGTTTCTATGATATGGAAGTGAGTAAGAGAATTTTCTCAGTATTTTGGTTGGTTTATCTTTCACCCCTTTTCTCACATAGTCTTGAATGTTCTTGAAACTCTCACTCTTCGTTTTCAATACAGTTTGGAGATGGTCAGTGTTTTAGATGTACAAATCACACACACACACATATATAGACAATACCTTTTATTGTTACTTATCCTTATCCTTTTTATTATGTGCTTATCTCCCCTTACTGGCAGCACTTTTTTTGTCCCCTACTAAATGAACTGTTGTGAATAATGCATAATATACACCAGACTGTGTACCTTGTTGACTATAAGGAGGAACTTTTATGTTGATGAGACTGGTGAATCGTCACAGTAATGATCATATCCATTTAACTTTATTGTCTGAGCTTGTGGGCAGTAGTGATTCGAAGCTTGCATGGCTTGCTTTGAGTCTGCATGTAAGTGTCAGATAGAACTGCTGTTAGAATTGAATCTATTTCTCACTTAACTGCACACATTTCCCAAGTTCTGGGTCTTCAGAGCATTGGCTTAAGTGTTTCATTCTACTCACAAAGTCTAACATTTTTAAAGGATTTTGTCTCATCCTTTAAAAAGGGACCATTATAAATATTTTTCTCTTTCAGCAGTAATCTAGTGGGACTGTAGTTACCATTGTATGAATAAGAACCTTCTCTGCTATTCTGTGCCATCAGCTATGTATTATACCTCCTTACAAATTATTTCTTATGTTTTATATTGAACAATCATTAAATATTTTAATCCATAGGCATCTGCATGCCCCTCGTCTCTTTGCCTAACGTTGAGCTTTTCTGCATTAGGGAGAGCTTCATTTGCTGCAGGATGTTCAATGTGGTCGCTTTGCCAATGAAACAATCGTCTTTAGCTTAAAAAAAGCTGTCTGCAGTCGCCTTTTGTTGTGATTGTCGCCAGACTGCTTTTGATTTTGTATGAATGTAAACTTGCTCTGTTCTGTAACAGTTCAGTGAATCAATAAAGAACATGTCGCATCTGATTGTTCTTGTCTCCAAAATGAATGTATTCATGTGATTAGTAAGATGGGAATGTTTTTTTAGTTAAAATAGGGTTGGGTAGTACAGTATGATAAAGTATCAAATTCAGACATTTTCACAGCATGCACTAAATTTGCAAAAGTATTTGCTCACTCATCTAAATCACTTTCATGGCCACAGGTGTATGAATGCTTCAGCATACTAAGACATTTTGGACAAGTCCAGGATCCCAACTTGTGTGAACGTCCTCTTTCAACATGACTGTGCACCAGTTCAAGGTCTTTAAAGACATGGATGACAGAGTCTGGTGTGGATGAACTTAACTGAATGAATTGGAGTGGAATGAATTAGAGTGGAGACTGAGAGCCAGGCATTCTCATCCAACTTCAGTGGATGCGCTTCTGGAAGAATAGTCAAAATTCCCATAAACACACTCAAATCTTGTGTACAGCTTTCCCAGAAGAGTTGAAGCTGTTCTAGCTGCAAAGGGTGGACCAATGTCATATTAAACACTATGAATTAGCTCATATGTGAGTCACGGCAGGTGAGCGAATACTTTTGGAGATGGTGTGACTTGCCCATAAAGTAAAAACAGAATTTTAGAAATTATAGAAATGCTATGAGGCTTAAGATGTACTGTAAGTCTGTGGCTTCCCGTTTCTCTTTAACAGCGTCATCTGTGAGATGTTTCTAAATCTTGATTGGTGGTCAGCTGTTCTAAATTCAGTTGATTAGATGTGATTTGGACAGACACACACACCTGTTTGTATAAGCTCTTGTATCCGGGAAATTTCTGTGTGGAGTTTGTGTTCTCCTCCTGTTTGCATGGGTTTACTCCAGGTACTCTGGTTTCCTCCCACAGTCCAAAGACATGTACACTAGGTAAATTGGATGATGTTAAACGATAGCTAGATGGACAAATATAACATTTATGCAGGGGTTATTGCTGCTAGTAACTGTTTTGCGGTGAGTCAGTGATTTAAAGAGGAAAATCTTGATCTCACTTGGTGATTGTTGAGATTTGTATTAAGATTTTATATACAAGATGTTTATGAATGCTTTCGAGTCTCTGATGGGGCGACTCTGGGGATTTTATTTTTGTAGTAAGTTTGCTAAATGTTGGACGTATAGTTTTTGGGGGAATAAATGACCCAATATTTTCCTGCAAGAGACTTTTATGTTTAATTCCAACAAAGTAAAGACATTGACTACAGACACCTACTTCAGGTGTCAGGACTATTATGGGACTTCTATATTGCTATTATACAATGGGATGGGAAATCATTCTTTTACAGCAATTAAACGGATCTATATTCAGTATTTGTTTTTAACGGATATAGAAGCCGTTCTTTCAGTGTATTCAGTTGAAATGTATATAGAACAGGAATTTCGTGGTATAACCTGAAGCTATTGAGGATTCAGACTATCTATTACAAATGCTAACATCTCTAACACACAAATAGTGATATTTCATTTTGTTAACCATTACTTACTCAACAGAAAAAAACCATGACCGTACACTGACCAGTCACAGATAACAGCTGTTGCTCTGTCCCACTGCACAGCAAAAAAACATTTACGAAAGGTAGGTAAAACAAGTGATTCGAGCATTGTTCCGGAAGTGTTACGGCAGTGTTTCAACCACAACTACAATTATGGGCTGTTCTCCACCATAGTATCTTGTGTGTACAAAGTGTGCGGCCTGTGACGTGTTTTTGATCCGAGAGGAGAGTGGTGAACTAGCAAGGCAAACTGCAGTAGACATATGCAGAATTTTGCCCCCTTGTGCAGTCTGTGCCCTGACATCTACGCATGATGTAATTAATCAAAAAAGGAGAATCTGAAGCTGTGGCCGCCAAGGTTATTGGTGCTTGTTGTGGTGCCAACCCTGGAAAGCACTGGTGGACACATCAGTTATAGGAGGCTGTCAAGCTGAAGAAAGGAGTCTGTGGCACTAAAGAGGCGTGTAGACCAACCTGTAATTAGCCTGGTGCTGATAATCGAGTTATCATTGATTGTATAATGTTCCTGATGAAATCGCCACAACTTTGTCTAGTACACTTACCCAGACTCCTTCGGGTTGTAGGCGCCTTGCTGGTGTACAATTATTGATTCCGTCACTGTGCAAAGTCTGTCCACATTACTCCCTGCTGCATAAAATATACTGTAATTAAACCAAGCAATGATTTGTCAACTGCTTCAGTTAAACATGCACTTCCATTTCTATGTCACTGCTGTATCAAAGAAGAATAACGTACCAATATACGATAACGTTGATAGTTGTTCTCTTATGGTGGTAATTTTTATTGACGCTGGCTGGGTGACTAAAGTCCACCAAAGAGGTATCAAAGATAAAAATAGAAGTCATCCTGTATTGTGTATGGACATGATGATTACTGAATAGTGTACTGAGTAAGCTAGAAAGACCATTACAGTTTTAATACCGTGTGTTTGTATATAAATCAGACATGCCTACCTTAACTGGTTATTTTGGAGTGATTTGTGGATTTAACATCACTTAATATGGACAAATCCTTATTGTGCCACAGTGGTGATTTCTGTAAACCCTTAAGAATCTTTTATAATATATTTCTACACAAAGCTGATATAAATCATTACATGATCAATTTTCACTTTTGTCGAAGCGTATCATGGCAGGAACAGGAGAGATTTCCCATGAATTTATAAGAATTGTTGATGCCATAAATTGTGATGTCCCGGACAATATGGGACAGCTGGCAACCCTACTTACTTAGCAGGCTGGAAAACTCCACCAGTGTATATATGGAGGAAGTTAGACATTTATAAGCCTATCCAGGAATAAGCAAAGGTTATTGGGCCACGTTTCCCTCAAGGCTAATCAACAATTATCAGAAATATACAGTACATTCCAAAGGGTTCCAGCACCGCTGATTTGTTTTATTGCTGATTACTACTCACCTACTTGAATACTTGTGATGTGAAATAAAACGGCTTGTGCTTGTTTAAAATGTTTCATGTAGCTGCCAAAAGCAGTTGTGTTGTGAAGTATAACACGCCTTTTTAAGTAGAACCAAATTCTAAAAAACATAAGAAATGTATAATTTAAATGTAATAATGAACTAAACTTACAAAATACATATTGCTTTGATACTGACACAAATCCAAACAAGTGCTAGAACAAGTCTTTCTAATTTCTTTAGCTAATTTAAATTAATAATACTATTACAATTGACAAAATCTGTTCTTCATCGTCCATATTCCTGGGATTACAATGGAGGTGTACGTGTCTCTTAAGATTCAACATTAACACGCTGTAGTCTGTGAGATTTTTGTGCGGTTCTACATTTTGCATTTTGTTTGCTGTAAAGGGAAGAACTTCACTTTACAAGAACGCATCCTCCTTGTTGTGCCTCCATTGTCTCACATTCTGAAGACACTGGGTAGAGGGTGCCTGGCTCCAGCAGAGGGCTGAGGGTCTGAGGTGTACGAGAGAAAGTTGGGGTGGTGAGGGTGGTATCGGCGTGATCCTGCATGGGTGGGTATCGGTTCTCTGCCAGATGAGTCTGGTGCAAGTAAGTGGGCAGATGAGACTGCTTCTGTAGATGGAGCCTCTTTTGCTGGAGTCTGTAGATGAAATGTTTGGGGTGAGTATACCTGAATTCCACAATTTACACATTTGTATAGTAAAGTACACAGATTGGTCCCTTGATTAAGATCGGCTGCCAATTCGGGTGATGCCTTTTAATAATTACAGAACGCATAATCAGGGAAACAAACTCCACGAGATCTGCTATGCCGAACCATGCCCACTGCAGCAGCTCAGTATGACATGCCTCTTGAATCAACCACACATTGCCTGGATGCTGTGTGACCTTTGACTGAATGTTTGTTGACTTTTCCTTCACTCTTGGTTCATCTGTGATGCTGTGATATGGGAAAAGCCCACAAGTGCAGTTTTTACTGAAACACCATCACCACACCTCTGGGCTCCAACTAGCAGTATGCGGTTACTATATTTATCCATTATCCATAGATGCTTTCTACTGTGCAGTGGACAGATTAACATATTATATGATGCATAGCCAATATTGACAAAACCACCAGTTGGGGCACTGTTCAGTGATCACATGCCACCTGCCAATGATTGCTCATTGTCAGCTTTCCCAGAGTCATAACTCAGTGAAAACCAAAATGTTCTTGTGTTGTTCACCTGTATTCCTGTAGCTGATGCTCCAGTGTACGAGGTATAGGCTCTTTCAAGAATATTTGCACACTGCCAGCACCACTGGACAGCAGACTAGCCCTCTGGAAAAAAAAAGCATACACATCAGTCCAAATAGAACACTTCATTTTGTCTTATGGTCTGTTTGCAGGTGAGTTTTGAAAATGATACTTTATACACAACAACCACAACTGGTGTCTGAAAAAACCTAGTGAGCCGTCTATATATGCAGCATTTTACCTTATAGTGTGTGCTCCTGAGACCAAGGCTGTCTCAATGATCAGATACTTTCTTATACTGACAGAATTTTGAGAAAGCATGAATCACATGCGAATTTGTGAATTAATTCAGTACGAGTTTCCAATGTGATCGCCGAAATTGGGACGGCAAGTGGCAAAATAATTTGAATATTATTATACATTATAATAATAATTAATAACAATACGTTTCATTTAAAGGTGGCTACCGTACACACCGTACACCGTACTGGGCGACACAGACTTTTAACTCTCTCCACAAATTGTCTATGGGTTTGAAGTCTGGAGATTGGCTGGACCACCACGAACCATGAACTGCTTTTCACGGAGCCACTCTTGTGTTCAGGATCACCGGCATGCTGGAAGACCCAACCATGTTCCTTCGTCAATGCTCTCACTGATGGAAAGGGGATTTATTCACACCAGCCTGCTTGACTATTGTAGATTTATTCTTCCCAGGCTGGTGCAGGTCTATAATTTTCTACCTGGTGTCCTTTAACAGCTCTTTGGTCTTGCCCATGGTTGAGTTTGGAAGAAGTTGCAGAAGAAGTTAACTTTTCAGCCCTACATCCGCTCTCTTACAAAATCCGCTTATTTCCACCTTTGTAACATTTCTCGTCTTGGCCCTTGATTTCGCCTCAGACCGCAGAGCTTTTGGTCCATGCATTTGTTACTTCTCGGCTGGACTATTACAACTCGCTGCTCTACGTTCTTCCTAACAAATCAATACGCCCGTTACAACTGATTCAAAACGCTGCGGCTAGGATTCTCACATTCATTCGCAAACACGAGCACATCACCCCGGTTCTAAAGCATTCATTTGGGTGATATGATGTAATATGTATACATATAATACACGGTCCTATAACTAACAATAATGTATAACAGTAATATATAATATATACAAAACCTACATCAAATACATAATTCTATAACACACCATATTCATAATTAACAATAATATGTGAAAGTGATACATTTTTGCCACTATGTTCGCACACAGCGGAATTGGTCCTCTGCATTTAACCCATCCGTGCA
>JAOUQT010000027.1:6968140-6985555 GCA_025769995.1 Xyliphius kryptos | reverse complement strand
GACTAACTGTAGTTTGTTTATACACCTACTGGAACAACCAGACAACAGTGCATTACAGTAATCCAACCTAGAGGTGATAAATGCATGGACAAGTTTTTCTGCGTCATTCAGTGCCAGCATATTTCTAATCTTAGCAATGTTTCTAATGTAAAGGAATGCTATCCTGGTGGTATTATCTACATGAGAATCGAATTAAAGGCCAGAATCGATAATCACAGCAAGGTTATTTACATCTGTACATGGTGTAATTGAAAAACAATCCAGAGATAATAAAATCTCAAACTTGGTCCTAATACCAGTACTTCAGTTTTATCAGAATTAAGTAAAAGAAAATTGTTAAACATCCACTGTCTAATGTCCTTCACACATTCCTCAACTGAAATAAATTGGTGTCTGTCCTCAGGATTGGTTGACGCACATAACTGTGTATCATCAGCATGACACAGGAAGTTCATATTATGCTTGCAAATTATATTATCCGGAGGTAGCATATATAGAGAAAATAGTAACAGAATCTTGTTACACCAAACTTTACCCTACTGTGCCTTGAATATATTTTTTCTGTCTCGCTCCTGCAGGAGGGCTTTGTCATACCGGATGCTGAAGCGGAGGACCAGGAAGAGTTCTAATGCCTATTACTAGATCTAATTGTGTCCTTGTCTCTTCCTACATCTCTACAAATTCACCCCCTCCTGCTGTCTTGGATCACATTTTGCATTTTGGACTCTATATGGGAAGTAATTTGGGTTGCATACAGAGTTAAAGTATAAACAATAAAAGAAACTTCTCTGATGCCTTTAGAGAAGCGCATAACTGGTTGCTCAGCTGATTTTGCTGGGCTGCGGACAGTCAAAGCATTTCGTCTCTAATGTTTAGTGTCGTTTAAAGCTCCTCCAACTTTTAAATGTATTCATTCATCTTTGACAGTTTCTCTTTTTTTGCTGCACTGTGAATAGAGGGGTTGTTTTCCTCTTTTCCTCAAGATGGATGGCATCTACATAATAATGCTTTATAAATTTCATATTTAAGAAGTTAAATCTTTTCTTTTGCATTTGGTTCAGAATTGGTCAACAAAATCTATTTTGTTTTCAAAGTTTAAAAAAACTCCACAACATTAAGTTTCGTTGCTTTGTTCTTCCTTATGTGATTATCTTTTGAAAGGCTTGTAGCAGTCACCTTCTGTCCAGCTTTGATCCTGTGACTGTGCCTTATAGACTGAGTGGAGGAAGGTCATATATTTTTTGCAGCATACATTTCTTGTGGTCTCGGTATTAAGTGGAACAGAAAAGTGGATTGTGTTTAAACTTCCAAAATGATTCAAAATGATCACCGCCATGATTGTGATCAGTAACTGTTTTTCAGTGGTCATTTTTCATGTCCTGTGAAACTACTAGCCAAGTCACAAAAGCATCCTCTGAAATAATTTGTGAAAAAAAAAAAACAATTTTACAGAAGAGCTGGGTGGGGGGGGTGGGTATGGGGGGGTTTGGTTGTAAGAGGTCAACTAACAATTGACGAGAACATTCTTTCCTATTTCTGCAGTTTGTTCATAGATTTTCTACTACTTATTATTTAATGTATCATTTTACCATTACACATTTTAATCTCTGACTTGGTAGAACTCCATCTGTATTTGCAAGTGTTTTAATCAAATTAAAGAAATGAAATTTTTCTGTAATTTTTTTCCTTTTTGGTCTTTGACCCAAAGTGATACTTCAGGAAATGATGATAATCCTGCACTTAATACCTGGGTCACACACACAAATCAGAAGTCTCCATGATAATCTCTCTGCCACTATCCGTGGTTGCTCGGGTTGCTCATAATCCTAAAAATATACAAATGAACTTAAATAGTAGTAAGATTACACAGTTACAGACAAAATTTCCAACCCTAAATATTTTAAAGATTTATCACCTGACTTTTTTTCTTCTTCAAATAACAATATTGTTTTTTTGGATGACTTTGAGTGAGGGATAAAATCAGAACAGAAAATGAACGATGTAGTGTTGTGTGCAGCTGTATATTTTGTTAGGATGTCGCTATGGCACATTTAACCCGTATATGATGTTTTTAAAGCTTTCTGATAGTTGTTAAGAAGTTGAAACATAATTAAGCCTTTGAGAACTCTCAAGTTCTCAACATCCTTTATTTGCTTCAGCTGTGATCCATATGTGTATGAGGCCCAGCCAGGAAGAATTTCATGGTGAGATGCAATCATGGAAAGATAAATGAGCTTACACAAATGCTGATAGAGAAGATTATTTTATTTCACCTAAAGGGCCTTGGGTATAAGATTTCCAAAAAATATATAACAGAGACACACCATTGCGAGCATTATGAGGAAAAGGTTAAAACAATGGAACTGTTTGGACATATGGAGCAACGGTATGTCTGGCATGTAAAAAGCCAGGCTTATGACTAGGATAGCTGAGAGGAGGTAAAAACAGGCCAGCCGGAAGTAGAAATGCCAGTAGATTTTTAGTTAGCTGCAAGTGATGGAGTGCCGTGGGGGAAAATAACTGTAAGGGAAAACTCAATCATATGATTATAATCATACTCCACATTTTATCTTATAATAAATCGTTTTATTTTCCATTCAGGCGGCACTGTGGCGCAGTGGATAGTGCTGTGGCCACACAGCAAGAGGGCCTGGGTTTGATCTCCGGGTGGGGCGACCTGGGAATTTCTGCGAGTTTGCATGTTCTTCCCGTGTTTACTCGGTTCGCTCCGGTTTCCTCCCAAGGTCCAAAGACATGCAAGCTAGGTAAATTGGAAATGCTAAATTGTCATAAAGTTGTGTATTGATATGTGACTTGTGTATGAGTATGACCGTGTTCCTGTTATTAGAATAGCCGCTGGTGCTATGGATGACGTTAAACAATAAATAAATACATTTATATTGAAATTTATATTGATATTAATTCATAATGCAGAAACCACACAAGAAAACCCCTGAAGAAGAAACCATAATAATTCGCCCCCTTACAATGAGAAAAATACCAGTCTTAACGCTGATGCGAACTTTTTCCAGCAACCCCCTGAGCATGGGTCCTTCAACATGTCGCTGGTGCTTAAGTCACACCCTTTATTTTCAACACTCCTTAATGCTGTTATTTTAGTCCCACTTGCATAAATAATCATTTTAACCCAAACCCTTTTTCTACACTATTAGTTGACCACCCTGAATAGTGTAACATACTTCAAACTGTTTATACTATATTTCCAAAAGTATTCGCTCACCTTCCTTGACTCACATATGAGCTAATCCATCTGGTTCAATATTACTTCAGTCCACTCTTTGCAGCAAGAACAGCTTCAACTCTTCTGGGAAGGCTCTCCACAAGATTAAATAATAATAATCATATTTAAATAATAAATTATGACCGTGAGTCTTCTATTCAATCTTTTAATATTACTACAGAAACAGTACAATGGCTAATATGTAATTTATGTAAAAATGTGATTTATTACAAATATTATGGAGCATCTGGCATTTTGTTGATTTAAGGTTCCTATTGGAAATGGCAGTGAGGAAGAAGGTCAGCTTAGTAGGTTGAGACACCCCCAAAGACTATTAGAAATGAAATGCATACCAGTGCAAATTCTGATTATTTTCTCTTGCACAGACGGCCAGTTTAGTGCAATACCTGTAGTCTCTGAGCAAGACACTGCGTTTCCAGAGACTGTCGCCTAGAGAGCAGGTAGGGATGAATTTTAGCTGAGAATATTGCTGTGTCCTTTCCACCACGAAGAAGTACTTCCCCCTTCAAGTGAGAAAGCAATCAATTGGTTAAAAAAAGCAGACAGAAAGTTTATTAGAGTAGTTTATTTTTGTGTTCAATAATTTTCTACTAGTTGTCAGAAATGTCTAAATCCATTTGCAAGACAACAGATTATGCTGTATGTTTCAACCTGCTGTGGGAGCTCCGGTTTTTTAGGCTGAAAGCTTTTGTCTCCAGATCCTAGCATCACTTGAGCTTTGTTCAACTCCCGAATACCTTTGGTCCTGGCAAGATTTTGGAGGTGTTGCCGAAACCCTACCAGACCTAGAAATGGAATAAAGAGCCACAGAATATAATCCCTGCCACATTACCTACAAAATGTACACCAACTACAGTATGTATAAAATCCAAACTGGGCTCATTCATGCCTTAATAAAAATTAATTCAAGTCTGTTAGGAATTGTTCATCAATCAGAGTTTCAGGCTAAATGTCTAGAAATATGGTGACACAACAGCGTTCTTCACACAATCGGACAATGGTGTAATAATATGAATTTTGGAAGACTGACACAAATAGACGAGAACAAAATACTGAAAATGCAGAACCTTCAAAGATCCAAGGTGGATAGAAAGAAGTTTAGCACCTTGTGTGAGTGAAGTGTCTGATGCTCTTCGTCCTTCACGAAAGCTGACTGATGAATGATTGTGAGTCTTGTGCTCGTTTGAGCTTTGGGCCTGTGGGATTGGTTTAGAGGGTTTTAAACGGAGATAAGCGGGGTTTGCTTGACTGACAGGCATCAGTGTTAGAATGCCTCCACTGGGTGGTGTTTCTGCAGCCAAGCTGAGGTCACTGTGTGTGGATCCTAAATCATAATCTGAGTCCATGCTTCTCAGAGATGGGTTCAAAGCCATGGAGAGAAGCTTCTCTATGGAAATAATACACCATTATTTTATAAACAATAACCTGCAATAAACAAGTGCAGTATGAATTTGAACATAATACTGTACACTTCATGTGTTTGTCCATTTAGCTATATCCAAGCAAACATATGACCAGCTGCCAGACAGAAATACCCTTTCTGTTTTGCTACTGTACAAGTGCCTAAACTAGTACAAGGTGCACAATGTATACAACACCTACACTGTTCAAAACAGGAGCACTTAAATCAAACATCAAATACTGAATGACAATTTAAATGTTACTGACTGATGTGGACTTGTTCCAGTCAGGATCTCTATATGTGCTGAAAGGATGTTAAATAACAAACAATAAATAAACAACTGTCAGTGGAAAACAAAATAATCTCAGCGAGGGCTGAATTTAACTCTGAAATAACATTGAACAAATTGTAATCACAGGCTTGCATATGTTTTCATCCACCATTCTGTCAATCTACCCATTTATTGCTTTGTGAAGACTTATTGCTTACCTGAGGCAGACACTGTGCCCAGTTGGCTGGTGCCTTCTGTCAGTGTTTGTCTCTGCTGGTTTACATGGGGTCTCTGTTCATCCTCAGCCACAATTTCTTCATCAAATGATGACTGTGTGGCAGCGACTGTGGCAGGAAATGAGCTGCTGGTATTACGTAACATGACAGGGGGCAGAGGCTCCAACAAACATCCATCCACCTAAAGAGGGATCACACAAACACACACAACACTAAGGAAAACAGGGAAAAAAGCACAGTGATATGGCTGAGAACGTACAGTTTGTGGACTGTCTTTTTGCACAGTATTAGGATATGACGCTTTGACAAGTTGTCAAAAATGTCAATAAAAAAGTTATTTTTGGAGCAAGCATGTGAAATGTTAACATGCAGTGCGGTGCAATACTTTTAGGCACCATTGTTTTACACACAGTTTATTTTTATGAATTCTGTATCATAAATGCAGTGCAAAATTATAATATTTTCAAACATTACTATATGAGCAAAAATGAAATGTTAAAGGAGTTTCTTGTCATTGAAGACTGCAATTCATTACATTATCATGGCCATTTCTAGACAAAATAAAATAACGGCTACTAGAATTTGCTAGAAAAAAAGTTAGTATGACAATATATTCACACATGAATTCCAGGAAAGTTCCACAACATCAGAGATTTTCCAATCATTGTGGAGATGTTCTTTGTAGATGCGTTCACACTACAGAAGAAACCTAGGCAAAGGGTGGTGCCTCGACAACGAGTGCATCATACATTGCATGATTTAAAACTACTCTGCAGATGTAAGAGAGGGTTTTTTCCCCCCCAACATGCCCACAGTGATTTTCAAGAACATTTACTGCTGCTTTCACGCATGCGCTGACTTGCATGCTACTCGGATGCTAGCAGGATTCAGATGATTTTGCGTGTGGCACGTTCACACGTGGAACATGTCTCAAAAGCAGTACTGTAAAGTACATAAGAGTGTTGAGTAAATGCTGTGACATGCTGTAAAGCAAATATGCCTTTAAAAATGATGAATATGTTTCTAAATAAAGGAAAACATTATAAAGGCACACTAAACATTTTAACAGCAATAAACTAAAGAAAGTCAAACAGTAATAAAATGTACAATTGATGCAGTCCTATAAGTAATTATCTGGTAGTGTTTAGGAGGATCTGAAACAGTTCTATTGGAGACTGACGTCTACACATTTCTTTTTTTACCCCAGGAGGATTTAATTTAATTTGAGGATTTTTGTCTAAAAAAATAAACCTTATATAGTATGCTTACTTTTTACCGATGTAAAATTGTTTTCTATTATCCTCTATCATGCCTACGATTTTGCTTAAGATTCATTAAACCAAACCCAACTATAATAATAATATGCAAAAATAAAGCTATTTGAGTTTTCTGTCTGGGTCTATTTCATCAGCCAGTTTTTATTAAATTCTACCTTTTGAAAGGCAAATTGCATATTTTATTGTTCATGAGGATATTCTTGTACTACATAGATTTTTTATAGATTATTAGTAATGTTGGATTGGTTATGTAAAGTGAATGCCTTCGAGCTTACTCCTTTGAGGGAAAACTGCCAGATGATTATACTGTATGAACCCTGTAAAGATTGAAACCTAATTTCAGGAATGAAATACCCGGTAGCTATGGCGACCACTGGATTTAGATGAAAAGGTGGTGAGTAACCGCACCTCCCAATGGAATGTCTAGAAAGACGCAGAAAGAAGGTGTTATGCTAGACAGTGCAGCTGGCAGATGTGCAGTGTAACGGCCTGACAAAGCAGAGGCAATTAAGGGACTTAAACGAGAGGAGAATTCAGTTCCTTCTGCTTTTCCTTCTGTTCTCTTGCTCAGAATGATTTAAATTAGACATATGGACTACAGTATGTGCCATTTGATTGTCCTTTACCCTGCAGAAAAAAAATCAGTCAGGCTCTCTCAATTCAGCCCTAAATACATTGCTAAATGATGGATTATAATGCAAGGTAGAAAGAACTTGAAAAAAAGAAAATGCTAGGGTTTTTCATTAGCTGTTGTTATTCTGGGCTGTCTGTGCAAGGCTCCATTGATGATGAGTCATGAGAAAGTGTTGGCAAAAGAACTTTATGAGCACAAAACAGCCATTGCAAGCGTCATCCAGTGGTTCCTAAATGAGTAACATAGCTATTAAAAAACAGTGTTATGCAATGGGTCTTTTGCTGCTGCCTTGCTCATTCTCACTGACCTTAGGAGTGGCCACCGCCTCCTCTATTAGAGCCTGCTCTGGAGAAGAAATGCTTTGTGTGA
The DNA here is from genome assembly GCA_025769995.1 of Xyliphius kryptos. Taxonomy (NCBI): domain Eukaryota; kingdom Metazoa; phylum Chordata; class Actinopteri; order Siluriformes; family Aspredinidae; genus Xyliphius; species Xyliphius kryptos. The sequence continues at coordinate 6,978,104 of JAOUQT010000027.1, read as the reverse complement.
AACTGAAAGTCTCAGTAGAGGTTGGAAGAAGAATAGGTGACCGCAGGTGGTTTGTGACTTGCAGAGCTGGAACAGATGCCTATGAGAAAAGGGTAGCCTTCATTTTTACTGAAGTGACATTAGACATATAATTGTTTGACATCCATCTGCTTACGTTCTTATTCAAATATTAATGTATACAAATAAGCAGTTTAACAATAGGCTCTTTTAATAGGTAACATTAATATGTGCTGCAGGAATAGGTATTTTGTATGATCTACAAGACTTATTTGCACACTCATAACATTTTAGTACCTTGAGGACGTTTTGCTCAGCCAGGGTGCTTGGCCGGAGCTGGGCACTATTGAGCCGCTGCTCCACAGGGAAACTGCTTCTGTGGGCCCTGAGTCGCTCCACCAGAAGGTAGTAGATAGCTGTAAAATGATTGTAGCTTTTGTTCTGGAGAGACTGCAGAGGAAGCAATTTCCTTACAGTTAATTTGACATTTAGCTTTATTTTCATGACAAAATACTGTGTGATACAGGGAGATTCCCAGATATTCTATAATAACTCACTAGAGCAGAAGACTGTAAGATCTTATTTAGCATGTCAAAGAGCTACAAAAAACGAGTATTCTAACACTGTTGTTCAGAGGCATATGTAAAACATGGAGTGCATCGTAGATATGTGTCTGACATGTCAATGTATGTAGTGAATTTTTTGGTCCAGATAGCTTAGTGCTGCCGCCTCACAGCAAGAAGAACCTGGGTTCGATCCCCAGGTGGGATGGACCTAGATATTTCTGTGTGCTTGCATGATCTGTGTACTGTTTATATGAGCATGGATTTAATGTTGTGTATGGATTAAACCTTGTTCTTATCATGAGGCTGAAATTGCACTTTACTTTGCAAAAAATGTGCCTACAGGTCTATTAGGTCCCAATATATAAATATATATTATATGTCTAACTGACAAATATTGCAATTCTCTACTAATCAAAAACAGTTAATTATGTGAAATCTTAATACATTTTTATGAAAAAAAAAAACAAACTAAAAACCAGTGTGAGAGTCAAAGTCTCACAAAAGTACTGTCAGTTTCTTCAGGACACTAATATAAATTAAGTTTATATGCACATATATTTTATTTATTCATATTTTATATTAATAAGCTTAAATATTGACTTTCTTTAATCTATTATTGCATACTACATTTTATTTAAGTCACCTCACCTCTATGGTCTTGTGCTGATCAATGCCAAGGTTGTGCATGAGACAAATGACCTGCTCATTATGTTTTCCCACACCTTGCTGGTTAGGCTGGGGCTTTGTTGGTGGTACCTCCTGTATCATCCAGCGGTGTTGACGAATCTGGCTTAGTGCCAACCTCTTGGATGGGTCTAAGACCAGCATCCTCCGGATCAGGTGTTCGCAGTCTGTAGACAGACTGATAGGTGAGGTTCACTAATGACAATCCTTAATGTAATGATTGCTGGAGCTAATCTTTCTAACTTTCAGACAGTTAACATAGTATAATGAGATAAAGTACTAAATATTGTCCTAGTTTCTATTAATTATAGTAACCACTTACCCTCAGTCATGAAGTAAGGGATGCGAAAGCGGCCTTCAAGGACCCTCTGTCTTAAAACAGGCAGGCTGGGACCATCAAATGGTAAGGCTCCACACACCAAAACATATAAGACCACCCCCATACTCTGCATAATGCGGAAAAACTTTATGGTATATCAGAATTTGTAATTTTATCATTTATATTGAAATACAACCCCAAATAAGAAAAAGTTGGGACTGGTTGTTTGATGCCTTTGGTTGTTTGATGCCTTTGGTTGATCTCAGCATCAAATACTGATGATCAGAGCTGGAGTCGCTGATCAACTTTCGCCTCAGTACTGCTTCTAGGATAACATCATCCAACTTTCACCACATAGTCTCTTTTTGTGTGCGGCAGGCCATAAGAACTGGCGATGTTTCAATGGTATTCTAGGTGCAGCATGCAGAGCCTTGAGGTTCTGAACACTGTGAATTTGCTCCGGGTCCTGATCCTCCAATACTGTGGTTTCATTTGTTTTTCATTTGTTAATATTATGGTGGATCCAATACTTATTCTCTAATGGAGATTTTTCCAAATATAAGGTCATGAGAAATCTCATTTGTTTAAGTTTCACAAACATGTGCTCTGAAGATCAGACTCTTCTGCAAATAAAACAGGGCACCCCCTTATCTGAGTGCCATCTCACTGACTGATATCTGACTCCATTTCACCCCAAAATCTTAAAGGACCACATACATTTGCCACTCACAGATATGTAATATTGGATAATTAACAGAACACAATTAACAGAAATAGAAACAGAAGGTTTTAAAGGGTATACACATACCACAGTACCACAGTGATTGATGCCATAACAAGCATTAGGCATGGTGGAATTTTACAGACTGGATAATACAGAATAGATAGGGAAATTGTGTTGTTAAGACTTTCTTACCCAAATGTCCAGCTGTGGACCTTCATATTGTTGTCCTTCAAACACTTCAGGAGCTGCATAAGGTGGGCTGCCACACCATGTAGCTAGAGGCTGCCCTGGCTGGAAAAAGTTCCCAAAGCCAAAGTCTGCAAATAAGGGTAAATAGTATATTTTGTTGTAACTAATGTTCACTAATTAAACTATCAATTTAGTGTCCTAACATTTAGTTAGTAGTTAACAAAGAAGATCGTTTATTACAGCTGGTCTTTGACTAGATGTTTTGCATTTCCATTGTGCTGACAACTGCACGATTTAAGGACAAATAGTTCTTGTTGGCAGATGGCATTTCAGACTTGGTGTAGATTGTGCCAAATAATTAGTAGAAAGAAATATACTAGCATGATGAAGCTTTGATTTGAAAAGAAAAAAAGGACTTTATGCAATTCAAAGTGTATTCCTGCCTTATAAGGGATTCGCTCTGCATCAAAAATGACCCTAAGCAGGGCACCTGGTAAATTCTAGTGTACCAGGGTAAAGAACACAATTACATTTGTGTACAAAGTTTACAAACAGTTACCCTGGGCATAAACTGAAGCATTTTAACAGGAAAATAGATCAGTTCAAAGAAGTCGCACAGCCCAATATTGTTGTGAAAGAAACGATTCGTGTATATAAACTTCTGTCCATAGTTCTATGTTCAATTCTTAAAGCCAGTGTACATCCTGGTTCTTCATATTTAACAGGTGAACATGTGGGCAAGAGTACTGAAAGGGTAGACAAGTAAAAATCAGTGGGGGGATATTACTACCAGGAATAAGACAGCAATGGGCATTGCACCCTGAGTCGATAAGATTTAAGCCTGCACTTAGACTTCAATACTAGAGAGAGAACACAGTTTGAATAAACTAAAGAAGAATCACTGGTAGAATTGATGATATTCATGACCTTATTTTTTTAATTTCTTCTCAGTAAAACTTAAAATAGGAATATTTAATATTATACATTCTGACTACCCAATATCAAGATCAACATCCATTTTAAAGTGAGGGTTATTTTTTTAATAGAGTTCAAGCACATAGTGCAGGAACTTTATTGTATTGTTACGATTTTAGGGGTCCAAGCACCAACATTAATGCTGGATCCCTATCGTATTTGTTCAGATTCTTATTTTGCTAAGGATCCAAGCACATATAGTACTGGAACTCTATTGTATTTATTCTAATTTTAGTTTTATTATTATGATACTCTTTCTACATTAAAACACATTGCACCGACCAAACCATAAGCCCTACAGACATAACTTGGTCTATAGATAATATTGACTCCCGTTGCTCAGGGGCCAAATCAAGCGTAAATAATACTAAACCTTCCAAAATAAATGTATAATTAATACAAATATCTACAAATCGAAACTCATCAGTAAAAAATAAAGAACTCAAGTTTGGTGCATTCTTATGACTATGTGTTATAAATGTGAATAAATTAGTGTGTAGTGACAGTATTATGTTAAATGCCACATTTCATCTAAATTGGTGATCAGGAAGCTCTACAATACACAATTATTTACTTCGGATATATGCACATGCCTCATGTTTTCTAAATATACAGACCTCACAAGAATCACAGGTCATATCATCAACTGCTTAATTGAGTTTATACCGGCAATTTCCGCTTGCAGCTATATTGACGGCAACCATGCCCAACAGAGCTCTGTCTTAATTGAGATTTAGCCATACTCCAACTCTTCTTGAGCCTTAAACTTCCTGCCAGTCCTTACAACAACGCATGCTGATGCAACTCTGACGTCACTGGAATCTCGATAGACTAGTGCTTCTCTTGTATGGGAGACTATGAATTCCTCTTTCAGGCTACTTAAAGGAAGCTGAAGTTTGTTACTCTTTCCATACAGTGCTGCACTAGTAAGACTGTGTGGCAGGTCACCTCATACACCAACAGCAACCAAAGAATGCGGGGCAAAGTGCCATGTTGGTATAACCATGCCTTCAACCTGCTGGGAAGGCCAGATTTGTCTGCAAAGGACGACCAAGCTTTGAGTTTCTTAATGGTGGTTTGGACTGCTGCAGTGTCTCTGAGGCTACATTTGAAAACCTTGCAAAGGGTTAGTAACTGTTTTTTCAGTGACTGAAGGTATTAGCATACCGTCCACAAAGAAGCGAAACTTGTCCACTATTTTACCTCGCTTCAGGACCATGGACCTAAAATTTAATGGTTCAAAAATCATCCTAGCCCAAAGCATCATTGGCATCCAGGCACTGATGTGCTGGTGACCGGCAGGTCATCTATAAAGGCTTGTGTAGATGGGGGGGGGCTGTTGAATTCCAGACTATACACTTCTCAGCTGCCTTCATGACAAGGGCAACCTGGATGTATAAAATTGTGCAGCCAGTGATAATCCCTTTTTCAAGCTGATGCCAGTTGGATGTTATGCTCCCTGAAGTCACTCTCAGCCTGAAGTTCCCGTAGTAGTTCAGGATGAGGTCCTTAATCGTGTGATATGTAGATTGAGTGATTTTGGGGGATTGACCCAAATGCCAAAGCACTGCCAGGTCTTCACGCCCTTCTCAGGCCTCTCTAATTAGCTGAGTGACCACTCCGGTGTGTTCCAGAGAAACCAGTGTCTGTGGGATTGCCACCCTATTTGAAATGAGGTATCGATGTACTTGTCCTTTAGGAGGTAGTCTGTCATCCTTCTGGCGAGGATACTGAAGAAGACCTTTCCCTCCACACTGATTGAAACTGCTCAAGTCTGATTGAGTTTTCCTACTTGGGTATCCAAACACCCTCTGCCTGTCTCCCTTGGTCTGCAATGGTCCCCCTCAGCCAAATTACTTGCAGCAACCTCCAGTGAATTCTAGGGAGGTTTGGGCAGTGCTTGTACACCTTGTAAGGCACACGACTGAGGCCTGGAGTAGAGCTGGCTCTGCCTGCTCTTACCACCTCCTGGACTTCTTTCTAAGTGGGTTCAGAGGTGTTAAATGACAGGGTAGGGGCTGGCATGTCTAGAATGGCTCTTGATCTCTGTCTTGGTCACTGAGGGTATTGTGCAGCAATTAATCCACTTCTTCCTGGGAGCACTCAAGGCACCTTCTTTGGTTTTGTCATAACAACTGCTTAGTGAAGCTAAAAGGGTCGGCTAGGAAGGAACTTTTCTTCCTGGCTCTCTTCCTCTTTCTTTCTGTGCCATTCCGCTTTACGCAGGGTCATGAGCTTCTTTCGAATGGTGGGTCAGAGCTCGACTATAGAAGGCTGATGAATTTTTAGACCTCGATTATTCTTGCAGATCTTGGCGCAAAGTTTATTATCCCAGGTCATCACCATTAAATCTGTCCTGTGGGGTGCTCATCCTTATCCCTGTGTCTGGCTCCCCTGGGGTGTTTCTCTGTGGGTTTATCTGTAGCTTGCTTGGGTTCTCCTTCACAGAAGATGCAGGGCGGGCTAATAAGTCTTCCTTCCCCGTAAGCCATCTTTCCATGCTGTCACTGACTCTCCAGTTGTCATCAGTCTTTCTTGGTTGTCACCCAGTTTCTTCCTGGGAGTCACTGGTCAGAACAGTTGAAGGCGTATAGATACATCTCTGGATGCACTGGGACACATGACCAGTAATTTTTCTTGTTGCTTGTGTGCCTCTACTTTGTAGGGAGGAAGCGATCTCTTGGGTAGCTGGGGGACAGTGGATCTATGGAAATTTAGATCATGGGGCCTATACAAAAACAGCTTCATAACCACTGCTGTAACATAAGTACTATGCAAATGTCTTAGGCTCCATATGTTTTTTTTGTACAAATTATATGAGAAATGATTTTTTAATCAATTCTGCATTAATCGGTTAGTATAGACAAAAGACTTTAGATTTACAAAGACATTTTTCATGTCAGTAAAAACACATCATATTGTATTACCTAATGAAAAAGTTTAAGACTATAAAAAGTGTGTACAGGCCCACTTCGTTTAAACTGTTAATATTTACTGCATTTAATAGTGTTCACTCTTTTCTTTCTATCATTTTTTTTATCATTTATCTTTACTTTATTAGCTGTACTCTGCAGTACTTAGCTGGCATTTTTTTTTGTCTTAAAAATTGGCACAGTCCTTTTGGAGATTTTGACAGTCATACTTTAATTTTCTGTGGCAAAACCAAGCAGCCTTTATTATGGTTGTTTTCTACCAACTGGCCTGTCATTTCTGCTCTCTTTACTCACTTCAAAACATTTTTTTTTGTTGGAAATACAATGTTTACACTTAAATGCAGATTTCATTATAATAAACATATTTAATACATTTTTTACCAAAAATGAGCTGGGTGTATATGACAGTAATGTATATATACTATACATGCAAAAATGCAAATGCAAGTGTTGCTCAAAAAATTTCAAGACTTGAGATGTCCTAATACATTAACCAAGCTTCTTGGAAATATTTGAAATAATTACATTTCCTTCATCTTTACATACACTGTTAGACACCAGGTGATTCACCAATCTCTGTCAGTTTTACACCCCCGGCTGTACGTGTGAATGCGTTTGATGTCAGAGCATATTAGTTTATTCCTCAGTGCTACTGGCCTCGCTTTCACTTGACGTCACTGGGTAAATATGTTATCCAAGAGTGGCTTGGAGACTAAGTGAACTATTTGTGTGCTTATGTGTATTATCTGGGTTGAATAGTGGAATGCTTGAAGGAAACTGAAGTCTAGGTTTGGGTTTTAACTGACACTGTAGCAATCAGTCTATAACATATGGTACAACATAAAACATCCTATGGATAAATTGGTGGAAAACCATTTTATATATTTATATCAATATATTTATTTTATCTGTTACAATTTATATCAGTTTATTTGCGTTACAACAAATTAATGAGTCGAGTTGACCAACTTGTTTGTGCATGCGTTTATTCAAAATTTTACTTGCCTGCAATCTTGATGTTCATGTTTGCATCAAGCAGCAGGTTCTCAGCTTTCAGGTCTCGGTGGACGATGCTGCGTTCATGGCAGTACTCCACGGCTGACAGGATTTGCCAAAATTTTCTCCGCGCTTCCGCTTCACTCAAGCGCCCATGACTAGCCAGGTAATCTGGAAATGCAGTCACCAAAGCGCGTGTTTAACCAGAATGGCAATCAAGGCATTTGAAGAATATCGGTGTTTAGGCTAAAAGAACACAGAGTACCTCTAAAGCACAGCATTCTTTCTAGTATAACAGCCACTGCAAAAATGTGCTAATTTTGCAATGTTAAAATGAGAAATTCTTCACAAAAGTATTAAGAAAAAGGATTTTTATGTGTTATTTAGGTGAAGTCTGACCCTAAAGATTATTCCTGAGGGTAGGGACAGCAATGACTGACCTGCCACATATAGTTGATACCAAGGTACAACTTTTGTCATATGCCATCATTACTTTCATGATGGTTGGCCGCACAGATGTGGTCCATGGGAGTAATATTAGACTTGTAATGTAGCATAGGCATGAATAATACCCCATAATGAATGCTGATTTGTTAAAAAGCAGAAAATGCGGCCGTTAGAGTTTCCATAACAATTGAGTCAACACCAAAATAGATGTGATTTCAGATGACCTTCTAGAAAACGTCTGGTAAAAATGTTTGGATGTCTCCTCCCATTCTTATGTGTTCACTCAGATTTGTTGGCACTGGAGTGGCTGGTTGCTTCATGTCACAGGGTGACCTCATGTCAATGTTACCTTCTGGATCTTCCTTTTATTTATGCTTCTATACAGTCTTGCTGTACTATGACACCCTCTACTGCTCTTTAAAAATAATAATGCATAATTTATTTTTGTTGAACTACACATGCTGCCACTAAAAGAATGCTGATACTCATACCTCAGCCTCATTCACCCTTACAGTCAACTTGCTGTAGTAGCGCAAAATCGGTTATCACGCAAATGAGGATAGGAATCCCTTCTAAGTCTGGTGCCTCTCGAGGTTTATTCCTCATATCATCTTGGGGAGTATTTACTTGCCACTGTTTCTGTTAAGCTTGCTCATTAGGGATTAGAGATCAGACAAGAAAAATAATAAGAAGAAATATTGCCCACTTTGCAGGGTCCAAGCGCAAGCTTAATGAGCTAAATGTTAGATTAACTTAACACAGCATAATGAAAGGAACAAGTGAGTATATGATTTCCTACAGTATTTATTGTATTGTATACCAGAATGTAATAGGACCCACACTTGATTCAATATTAATATTAGGATTAAATATAGACAATATACACTTCCACAGTCTGATCTTATTTCAGATCATTATCTCATCTCATTTAAAATGACTGTGGACCAAAATAGTTGCATTTCATGCCAGTACAGGCTCAAATGCACATTAACAACAAGTACTGAGGATACTTTTGTTAGTAAACGCCCAAATTTATTAACTGAGATTGTATCGCCCTCCAATTCCACTGAGCTTAAGCACCTAGAGTCAATATTTTGCTGTACTCTGGATAGCGTCGCCCCACTTAAAAGAAGATTCAATCACCTTGGTATAATGATTTCACAGGGACCCTAAAACAGACCACTAGGAAACTAGAGCAAAAAGTCCTGCTAGAGCAAAATATTTCTCCTCACTAATAGAAGAAAACAAAAATAATCCTTGATTATTTAATACCGTAGCAAAATTAACTAGGAAAAATCCACTGCAGAAGCGTTCCCACCACCAGGTTGTATTTATGGTGACTGATAAATTTGAAAACATAAGGCACAAAATCAATACTGTAAATCTTAACCCGAGTAATCCAAGTCAAGTAGGTGTCAATATATTTATCTTAGACCATAGAGTATTCTACTTTAATCCTCTCCAAGCCACAGAGTTAATTGCACTAGTTTCATTATAAAAATCTACAACATCTATATTAGATCCCATACCCACAATGTTACTCAAAAATGTACTACCGGAAATAATCGAGCCTTTCATAAAAATGATCAATTCCTTTCTCAGTACTGATATGCCCCTAAATCATTTAAATTGAGTTATCAAACCTATAATTAAAAAATCTAACCTTGACTTTTGCCAACTGTCAAATTATAGACCAATATCTAACCTCCCCTTCCTCTCAAAGATCCTAGAAAAGGTTGTAGCGCAGCAGTTATGTTTATACCTAAATAAAAATAATATTTTTGAAAATTGTCAGTTAGGATTTAGGCCCCATCATGGCATAGAGACAGCACTGTTTAAAGTTGTGAATGATTTGCTACTGGCCTCTGATCAGGGTTATGTTTCCATGCTTATATTGCTTGACCTAAGTTTTTGACACCATCGATCACGCTTTTTCATAGATTAGAAAATGTTGTTGAAATTAAAGGAACAACCCTTTTTTGGTTCAGGTCTTATGTGGCTGACTATTATCAGTTTGTAGATGTAAATGGCCACTATTCTTTAAACAGTAGGGTAAAGTTTGGTTTCCCACAAGGTTCTGTTTTAGGCCCATTATTATTCTATATATATATATGCTACCTCTGGGTAACATTAT